>WYDI02039760.1:0-12946 GCA_009867235.2 Psittacus erithacus
GAAGTTCTTTACTGTGAGGGTGGTGAGGCACTGGAATGGGTTGCCCAGGGAAGTTGTGAATGCTCCATCCCTGGCAGAGTTCAAGGCCAAGTTGGACAGAGCCTTGGGTGACATAGTTTAGTGTGTGGCTTCCCTGCCCATGGCAGGGAGGCTGGAATTAGGCAATCTTAAGGTCCTTTCCAACCCTAACTATTCTATGATTCTATGATTTTAAATACTTGATATTTAGAGTAGCCTATCTCATTTCAGCCATTGGTTTTCAAATTTTTGAGTGCAAGAGAAAGTTTTAGAATCTCCTAAGATTCATGGGTTCACTTCTCACTTTATGTGCACTTTTGCACCCTTTTTCATACTTTCATTTATAATGCAATAAAGTAAGTCATTGTCAGTGAAAATGCAGTGATGGACTAGTAATGGACCACTAATTCTGCAGCTTTCATGCCATTAAACTATGAGTAACTAAGCAGTGCAGAGTTAGGGGTGGAGTAGAATCTGGCATATATTCAGGAAAATGCATTTCCTTTTTCAGAGTGAAATGTTGGGTGGCTTCACTTGTACTGTTGGTGAGAGGATCCGCCTAGTTGGTGGGAGCACTGTAAACCCTGCACCATCATGGGAAGAGCTGGGGTGTGGAGGAAGTTGGTTTGGAGATTTGTCAATGCCTTGATCTAATTACCCTATGAAAGAAGCGACACTGTACTTGACTAAGAAACAATGGTAACACTTTGCATTTTCTGCCAAGTATCTCAAAACCCTTACAAACACCATTACAATTGTAATTGTTCATTAATAAGAATAAATAGTATTTAATAAATGTGGAACATGCAGTCAAAGGAGTAATCCTATTTTCTATCACTAATTTACTTTCTGAAATTCCCAGTAAAGTCATGATATCATTTTTTGATAAGTTTTAAGAGGATATTGCTCAAAAGAGGCTTGGCTAATGTTACATAGGAAGTCTGCTGCAAAACTGGGAACAGAACCCAGACTTCCTGTTTTGTGAGTCTGTTATAGTGAAACAATCCTCTCTTCTTCGTAGATTTAATTCTTTAGTCCAAGACCCCATCCAGTGTTTCATTATTTTTGGGAGAGAAGTGCAACATTTTGCCATAGATAAGGAAAAGTTACACCCAGGCAGTGTCTAACTCCTCCTTAGGTGGCCTTTATCCAGGATCTTGTAGGTCTATTTTATATAAAACATGGTTGTTTTCACTGTGTATAGCCCTAGGATGTGTGTATTCATGGCACTGTATCCCAGTTATTGATGTAGCCCTCTTCCTGTGGTCAGTGTTTCTGCACTAGTGCTCACCCAGAATCCCACTGATATGACAGTGATGCTTTTCTGGTCTAAGGCCGCCATGTTTTCTACTACCAGGGCTGCATAATGCAATATATCTCAGAAGTGGGCCTCAGCTGGGAGATGATGACTTGCAGAAAGCTTCACTGCTTCAGCTGTGGCTATTTTGTTGAATTAATGGTGTGGCATCATATGAATGACCAGTGTGGCTCCTGTCATTCTTGGCTGATTCATCTCTTTCACAGCTGGGGACTTGGGACCATCCAGCAGCTCCTGCCCTGGGACAACCTGCTGCTGTAGGTGTGATAAACCATCTGCTGTGTTAGCATGATTGTAGCTAGCAAACCAAATAGTGTGGCTCTTTCCCCTTGTCAGGCACTTGTGAAATAAATTTTGTAGTACTGCATCCCATTTTGGGCTCACCAGTGAGATGCTCAAGGAGCCAGAGCACGAGATGATTGAGGAAAAGCTGAGAGGACTGGGCTTGAACAAATCTGGCTTTGAGCTGAAAGCTTTGAGAAGAAAATGCTGAGAGGGAGCTCTTATTGCTGTCTAGAGCTACCTGGTGAGAGATTGTAGAGAGTTATAGAATGGTTTTGGTTGGAAGGGACCATAGAGATCATCCAGTTCCAACCCCACCCCCCGCTATAGTCAGGGACTCCCCCCACTTGACCAGGTTTCTCAAAGCCCTAGGCAACCTGGCCTTGGACACTGCCAGGGATGGGGCACCCAGAACTTCTCTGGGCAATCTGCTCCAGTGTCTCGCTGCGCTTATACTAAAGAATTTCTTCCTAATGTCTAATGTAAATTTACCCTCTTTCAGTCTAAAACTGTTCTCCCTTGTCCCATCAGTACATGCCCGTGTAAAAAGTCCCCCTCTAGATTGCTTGGAGGTCCCCTTTAGGTATTGGAAGACTGTTATAAAGTCTCTCCTGAGCCTTCTCTTCTCCTTAAAACAGAGTGAGACTCCTTTTGAAGATGAATGGTTATGAGAGGTTGTTGGTACACGAGAAATTTCTTCAAGATGTAAGAAATTTATTTTCAATCATGAGGGTGGTCAAATGCTGGAACAAGTTGCCTGAAGCATCTGTAGAATATCCGTTTTTCCAGAAACTGAAAACTCAGCTAGATAAAAGCATGAGCCATCTGCTTTAAGTAGCCCTATTTTGAGGAGGGAGTTGAACTAGATAACTCTCAGAGGGACCTTTCAATCTTAATGATTCTGTGATTCCTCCCAGGTTTGTGTAATCTGATCTCATATAAGCTAATGTACCCTTACAATCTCGCAACAAGATTTTAGAAGCTGCTTATCCTGAAAGTTATTGGATCGGACCTTAAAATTAGTATTATATACAGTAACCGAGCAATCATGACC
The DNA here is from genome assembly GCA_009867235.2 of Psittacus erithacus. Taxonomy (NCBI): domain Eukaryota; kingdom Metazoa; phylum Chordata; class Aves; order Psittaciformes; family Psittacidae; genus Psittacus; species Psittacus erithacus. The sequence goes on from WYDI02039760.1 coordinate 2,673, forward strand.
ATCAAATACAGCTATATCATCTCTAAGGATGTCATTCCCTCTGTGGTTGTTTTAAATTGCAGCCTACAAAAAACAAAACATAAACAAACAAACCCCCACACAAACACAACACCACCACGCTCACCTCCCCTACCCCCAAATTATGGATTATATTGTGGACCTGGCTGATGGCAAAGGACTTCTATCCCATTTGCTTTCCTCCATCCCTGATGTAATTTGGACTTTCTCAGTCTTCATTACAGAAGCTCCTATTTTTACAGTTATGACAACTTTCCTGCAAGGTTTCTCATGCTCTTTTGATTCTATCCTGTTGAACAGATAAAATAACCTCAGTGCCTCAAAGGACATCATTCTTCTGTTCACATCAGTGGATTTTCTTTCTGTCTCTACCCATTCATGCTGCTGTCTTCTATAAATGGCTGTCTCTGTGGTACTGACTCCAGGATGCTGCAGCTTTCCAGCTTCATTTGTCATTTGCATTCAACATACATAAAGTGGAGTATGCTTCAAATCTTACAGTTTAACCCTTCTACCTGCCAACTCCTAATGCTTTGATTATGAATCACATATATTGAAAATAACTTATTACACATTTATGTTTCTTCACTGTTTCAAAAATGCTTGATCTGTTACCACAGCAGACACAGATCTACCTTTACAAGACAGGAAGCAAGAAACATTAAAAAAATGAGAGGGACAGAAGTAGCAGTTCCACTCAGGTAGAGTTGCACTTAGCAGCAAAGCTACAAGATGGCCTAACAGGTTCAGAATATTCATAAAATAACTCAATGATTTATGTCCCAAAGAGTACCACTTTCTAATCTGTAGTCCAGCTCCCCAGGACATGAGGTGTTTCTATAATAACTGGTGCAGTATATTCGCAGGTATTTGAATCCAAATAAAAAACCCATCTGTGAAAACATGTTCCGACTGTGCTCAAGCAAAAGAGACTGAGAAACTAAAAGCAACCAGTGAGAAAATAGTCTTTTAAATGTTTCACAGTTTATTTCTGACTTCCCCATACTTGGCAAAATTCAAATCTCTAACTGAGCTATATTTAATATCACAATAGAATAAAACACAGCTGAGACTTAGGTGTTCTTGGACTATTGCTGTGGGCTTGTCCAGACTGGGAGAGTGATGTTTTAGACTATTTGTTAATACAAGTTAACGAATATCATGTAGAGCAAAATTGTGCACTGGTGTGTAAAAACATGCTAGCTTGAGGATAGATAACCCTACCACTGGCTATAAGAAAATTACACTAAAGCAGGAGTGGTGACACACTTTTTTCAGTGCAACTTATATTTAAACCTAATAAGGGTAGGAAATGAAATCAGAAAAACTGAAAATGTGTTCAGTGTGGAAAAGCAGCGCTGTCCCAGAACTGTGTATAGGATTAGGAGAAGGGTGTGTCTGTTCTTTACTCTATTATGCAGACCAGACAATACATTCAGTAATTCAATCTAATCAGACTTTCACAATCAGGTGCTGGCATACGACTATAGTGAATGTTTCCTGAATCCTTAGCCAGCCACATTTAAAGCAATTGGGAAAAAATATGACATGGTAACCCCTTCATTGCCTACGTTCCTCACACAAAACCAAACAGACTGTCTTTAGGCACTCTGGTCTGATAAGCCATTATGATTTCTCACAGGAAAAGAAAAATTGCTGCTTATGTATTAACTTCTCTGTCAAGGTTACTCCACAGCCTCCCAGAAGCAGCTCTGCTCACACAGTAACCAGAGTGCAACCTGGTGAGATCCACTCTAGGTTACTTGTCAGTGCCTTTTGAGTGTTCTTTCTTAAGCTTCATTGATAAAGAATCTTTCCCTGGGAGTCATAAGGTTGTTTATCAGGTATTTGCAGGTACCTGCCATGTCTTCTTGTCAGTTGCAAATCAGTCCTCTAAATTGAGGATTTTAACAACTGTATTTAAAAATTATCCGAGAATTCATGTGAGTTTTTTACAACTGCTAGGAATATCAGACAATAATGCAACATCACAGCTTTGCAGAACAGGATGTTAAAATGCCATGGTATGGGCAGACTCAAAATAATTCATAAACATAAACATTTGTAGTAAATACTAACAAACAATGTTAAAAAAAATCTCAAAATGTATATGCAAACTGCAAAGTAGAACAGCACTGGTGGATTCACTCTTTCAGTGACTAAAGGCAATATTCAGGAACACAAAGAAAATTCATGTTTCTGTGAATGCCAGACTTTACAGTATTTGTGCAAGAAATGATCAGAATAGAGAAACATTCACTTTTCCAGAGCCTTTAAATGGAGGACAAAGTTTTCATGATAGTGACATGAAAATATCCATTTCAAAAATCAAAGTCTGGATGCAGGAACATATGCATGCAAAATTAAAGTGGATTCAGCTTCCTAGGAAGGTCTTTATTGCCCCCAAACACCCAGAAATGTAAATTTGCTGCAATTCCCTAGTACTGCTTCTTGTTCCCTGAGAGAATACCAGTCCCTGCTGCTTCCCTCAACGCTTCTTTGATGACGGGAGCCAGTTAAAGGGGAAAAACAATATTCATGACCCTCTGCAATTAAAAAGATCTCAGGTTTCAGACACTGAATATAAAATTTTTGCAGCAAAGTATGTGTGGGTGTGCAGCCTAGAGATTAAATGAAATAATTCTTGCCAGCTTCTGTTGAGTAAATGAAAGTAATAAATACATTTAATTAAATGAATATGTTCAAGAGTATTAACTGCTTACAGAAACTGTATTAAAAAAAGGAAGTTAAATTCATTATTGGAAATACTTCTATGTTTTCTTGTCACTGTCTAGAGTGACAAGACCTAGCAAGAATAATGGCCATGAAAAGATTTGGGATATTTCCAGTCCTTGACTGATGGGAAAAATTCTCCATTAACTTCAAAAGCATTTATTGAGAAAGCAATTTATGTCTCTTTTTATTTTCAGCTTCATTTCTTCTTCATTTTAAATTTCAAAAAGTTTTGGTGTGGATGAGCATCTAGTCTGTTTTCACCAGTTTAACCATGGTACTAAAGCCCTAGGAGAAGACTTCTCAGATGCAACCTGAATTGGTGGTTGAAGACATTATCTCACACTTGAAAACACTCTTTATTTAACTGTGCCTTGTTGCCTCTGGCAAGGTAGAGCCATGAGGAATAACACTATTCATATACTGCATAAGTGGTTTTATTCACTTAAATCTCCAGATGTGATGGTTTAAGAAGATACCTGAATTTGGGGTAAATTTAACAAGTTGGAAAAGGATGAAAGTTACCTTGGAGTAGTTATAATTTAGATGTAGTATCCTGAAGCTGTGAGACAGTCAAGGTAATGGTTCTTTGATTCAAAAATCAAAGAGCTTTTCTTACAAGATCATCATGTATGAGCAGCAGTTCAAGTGAAAGAGATTAACTTTTAGGTAAGATGTAGTGATTTTGTTTTGAAATTCCATGTATTTGCAAGGTCTGGCAGCTATTACTGGTGCAAATTTTCACACCATTTCATTTTTCTCTTCATTTCTGCTAGGATCTTTAGGTTTCACATGTGACCCATCTTGATTGTTTTTCACCCTTTATTTTGAAATTTTGTCCCCAGAATTCCTTAACTGTTTAATTGGACTTACATTAATAATTTAAAATGAAACTTCTCATGACGCATCTTAATTTTCTTGTTCTGGCAGACAGTCAAGGACCCTGCTCCCCACTCATTAAGACTAACTACAAAACCTGGTCCTAGTCAGAAGGATCTAAAAGTCCTTCTGAGACTGGGGCTACACAGACATCTTGACTCCTTGTTTTCATGAGAAGGAATTCAATTTAGAATCTGAAGGGATTTGTGGTGTGCAGGCATGACCGGGGAAACAGCCTTTGGGTATGCACATAAATGTGGCCACATATACCACCACATGGTGGATTACAGCTGGAATTCCAGGCTCTCTTGGTTTTTTGGTTTTTAATTTTTATCTATCTATCTATCTATTTATCTATCTATCTACCTACCTACCTACCTTCTTTGTTTGTTTGCTTGTTTGATTCATTTTTTTTTTTTTAGATAAATATTTCTCTTTCAGGTTTATTGGCTTGTTTTTCTCAAGATATTTTTCTGACACATTCCTCTAAGGCAGTTATGGATAATTCAGGTGGGTTGGATCAAGGTGATGCTGTGGTTTGGAAGCTTTATCAGTGATCTGGCTGCATGTATGATAGAGTTTATTGGTGGAAATCAAGCAGCTAATTTCTGGCCATATTTCAGTTCACAAGGAAGAAGGGAATTAAACAAGACTTTCTTCTGAATATTGCCTTCTCCCTGCTTTGAAAACAGAAGGTTCTATCAAACAAGCTGAAGTCAGTATGGTTTTTATTTTTTTTATTTTTTTTTTTTTTTTTGGTTAGTCTGGCCTGAACTGTATGTGTAACTCATCAGGTATGGAAAATCGTCCTTATTGCTTTGTCACTCCCATATCACTGTTCCATATGTACATATCCAGCCCTAGAAGAAAGAAACAGGTGCATTCATACAGGTGTGTATCCTGGAAACTAAATGTTGTTACTTACTATTTAATTTAATACAACTGTACAATACCTTGTTATGTATTTAGATTAAAAGAGTTCTCTTTACTTTTGATTTAATTACAGAAATAATATCACTTATGTGCATCTGCTTCTATTTCATCTTATAATTGAAAAACTCAAAGAATCAATAACAAAACATTAAATAAATTGAGGCTTGCCTGTCTGAGATTTAACTGACATGTAAGTGGGAAAAACCAGTAGGCTAAGGGAAGCAGCCTAAATAGATGGTGAATTACATCCTTCTTCAGAAGGCTTACGTACATATTGACAAACAGAATTATGCTAAAGGGCTGTGTTTGGAATCCCATTTTTTTATGAGATGAAGCAAAAGAAATGATGGTTATGAGCAGGACTACTACATATGGAGAATATGTTTTCTTTTTTCATTTTGCAGTTGTCCCCTATACTTTCTTGGGAGTGGTACAGAAGTGCACAAGGCATAAATTTTATATATGGAAATGTATTTGGATGAGAAAAAGGAGTGGTTTGAATTTCTGAATTTCTTAATGTGTGGATATATACAACTACATTATTCTATTGATGCTCAGTATGTAGTTTCCCAATGCATATTATAATGAAAAGATGCCAGCATTATTAATGTTGATTTTATTAGTACAACTCCACACAGCATTGCAAAACCCTGTATGCTTTTGCTTCTGTCCAGCACACGTCAGAAGACTAGTGTCCACATATCATCTATGAAAGGGCACGTAAAGTATTGTTATACTGTTCTGTTATCAATATTATGAGAAATTCAGGTGGTGTTGTTCATCAATATGACTTCTTAATTGCAGGCTATATGTTTAGCTTTGATGCACATGTATAAAAGTACAAGTATATGTATACATATATTCTGTGTCTTTCTGCGTATAAGAATATCAGAAATATTACTATTTCCTATCCTGATAGCCGACATGAAAGTTTTGTAGCTTTGTTTTGAGCAGCCTTGAAATGATGACCAAATTGTGATCAATCACTGCTGATCTCTCTGGACTGTTAATTCAATCAGTTCAATTGCTATTAGCCAGGAGAACCAAACTGATGCAATTCTATATGTATATGACATATATAAGAATATGATGCAAGCATCAGTTCATCCAATCTAGTTGCATGCCTTTCATCCTTAAAAGCAACAGTCAAGGAACTCCCAGCAGGAACTTCATCTTCACAAGACTTCTGGAACTGGGCTATCTACACAGAGTGAAGTGACAAGATATGAGATGGTTGCAGGTGTGTGACTGCACCCCTCAGGATCTGACCTGTAGATCAGAAACATCACATCCAAATTTCACTGCAGCAAGGAAGAGAAATTACTTTAATCTTTTAAAAATACTTAGTGATTTCCATCCGCTGCTATCAAATTATAATAAAAATGGTCTGAGAGGCCAAACTAGTCTGTTTCCACACACCCAAATAATTCAGATCATATATATTCATATAACCCTCATGCCACTTATTTATAAATTCTATCTGCCTTTCTCTCATTCACCTAAGAGGCATTACTCTCATTTCAGGAGATGGTGTAGCAAGTGAAACAAGGATCAGCTGTGAGCTCTGCTTTCACTGGACCATATGATGCTCCTTCAATTTAAATGGACAGTTTTCAAGTTTGCGAGGTGAAAGTTCTTTCAAGTTCTTTCCTCTTTTTAAGCAGCTATAGAAACATGTAAAATGGTCAAATTGTGAGGACTTGCTAGTTCCAGTATCAGCTCAGCACTTCTCAGGACCTGGCTCCAAGGACCTTAGGCTCCAAAGACTTTAAACTCCAAGTGAAAACAGCATTGCAGCAGCAAAGATAAATGACTCTGATACTTTAAGATAAGTTGGATTATTTTTTTTTTAAATGTCAAGGAAAATATCTTTAATAGTAAAACCAGAGGAAAAAAAACAGAAAAAGCTTTAGGCTCTTTAACCAAGGAATAGCCTTTTGAAATATTTCTCCTTTCCTGAACTCAAAATAGATATACCAGGTATAAAAATACATTGGAGATTAAACAGAAATTACACTTTTTTGAAACTCATTTTTCCTCTTGCTTCTTGTGGATGAGTTTTTGTATTAACAGTAAACCAATGTCTTTACTTTATCTCCTTCAGCTACATAGTTTATTTAGGTTTTGACCTAATCTTAGTATTAAAGAGCATCCAAAACTAAAATGGTCAGGGGAAATAAAGCTTGATTTTTCATTTTTTTTCCCCCCCAATTTCTGCATTTTTCTTCCTCCTCTGTACATTCCACTCACCAAGATCCCAGAACTAATAAAAGACTTTTTTTTTTTTTTAGATAACAACATAAATGTAAACCTGAATTTGTGAAAAACACTGCTAAATGCATTATATTATACCAGCACTTAAGAAACTTCTGGGCTGCTATTTTCATCCCATCTCTGTTCTCCTAAATGTAAATGTATAGAATATTTAAATATTTTTTCTTCAAGGCTTCACTGGCCAAATTTGACCAAACACCTCTGGCCTGGTGTATTTTGGGATAACGTTCTAATCTGAAACTGAAGTTTTTACACAGAAAACAGTAACATGAAGGAGCCGCTATCAGCTAAAAAAGTTCTGTTGGTTTACTATCAGCATCCCCTAGCGGTGATACTTATTATTTTCTTAACATTTACACAGAAGTAGTAATTTTATATATTTGCCTACATGACATAGAAGACCAAGAAGCTGGTGATGCCTTTGAAGAGATACAATCTCTGGGGGAAAAAAAATATTTGCCTGTTAAATTTTCAAAACAATTTCCGAGGTGAAAAAACATCGGGAAATGGATACAACCCCCCCCCCCCCCCCTTATTCATGTATCTTTATTTGTACACCACGTATTTTGCATTCATGTATGGAGCATAATTTGACTTGTGAACGTTGGTAGGGAAATTAGAATATAAAGGTGGTCATTTTAAAGCAGCTTCATTTTTGATTATCAGACATAAATCCGTTACTATTATTATTTGTTTTCATGACGTTACAGCAGAAAATAAGCTGCACGAAAATCTGTATCAGATATGAGCTTTTTCAGAGGTATATTGACATTGTGCTGCTGTGCATTTAAATTTTACTTAATTTAAATGTTAGCGAAATTAAACATTGTAGACAGTGACAATTAAAAACAATTGATAATTTAATCTTAGTTTTCTAGACAACATATAAAAGCACTTTTAAAAAAGACCTGAGTGACTCAGGAGCCTGAATTCCATGATTTTTCACTGATATTCAGGCTCCTTTGTTGAACCTGGTTATTTTTTAATCAAAATGGAGTTGTGTGTTGAAAACAGATAGTACGTGCTTAAACCTGAAAAAAAATTTAGACAGTTCAAAATAGAAACCAGTTAGTATGAGCCTCTCTTCCTCTCATCTGACCAAAGGGCCTTGACACATCTGATTTTCACATATGTGACTGTTTTGTAGACATCACATAGAGAACAAGAGGCCCATATTGGAAGGACTACGATTGCAGCGTTCAGTGAAGTCTCTGTGCCTGGCACATGGTAAAGCTCAAACCAGCAGTCCAGTATCAGCAAAGGTGTACCCTGGGGTCCCATTATAGTCTCAAACGTCTGTGTTTCTCACTTCCTTCCACATGCTTTCTGTAGCATCCTATTTTAAACATTACTAAAGTGACAGGCAGAGGTGAAACAGAGCTGTTGGATATAACTGTTTCTAGACTAAGGTAGGAGAGATTGAATTGGTAAAGTCTGTGTTTTTGACTGTGTTGGGGACTTTGAATAGCTTCTGTTTCTTTCCCCATTGCTGACATCTCCTCTGAGGATGAAATCTTCAGATTTTGTCAACTTTCATATTGCGTGGCACACTTAAATGCTTTCTGACAATTTGAAGTTGAGTAAATGCCAGCCCATTCTACTGACATCTATTGTACGGTTTTGAGTTAAGATGGATCGACAGCCTTATTGTGTGCTATTGTCATTTATTTGAATATCTTTTGAAGAGTTTTTTTATTTCCATTTGTATTGCCTTAAAGCAGTCAAGAAGGCATTTCAGGCTAACCAATGTCAAAATGGAGACAAATGCCACTAGAGAGTTGAAGAAGAAAAGGAAAGGAGGAATTTGTATGGCTTTTGACAAGTGTTTTATCTGAATAATACTATGCTGTCAACTTTTAAGACCCTAAAAGACTGGCTTTATTTCATATTTCTTTTAATTTGCACAGCACAAAGGAGACTCTGTTTGTCACTTTTAGCATTCACTCCCCTTTTACTGTCCCAGCATCCCCAATCATTAGGAATGTTTTAAGGTATATCCATGACCTCACTCTTCATATGGTCTTGCAGTCCATGAATCTGTCTACCATTTTTGTGTGAGATGATACCATTTACTTCCCCCATTTCCTGTCTTTCACAAATTTAATACCCACTGAGTGAAGAAGTATGATTTCAGTCAGTTCCCTACTAGTGTTTCAACAAGTGCTACTGCATTCTCAGATAGCAGGATTTAGTGAACAACAGTTCTAGCCCCTTGATCATCTAGTTGCCTTTCTCTGCACCATCTCCAGCTCCTATGTCCTTCCTCAGATGGCAGTATTATATATGGCAACTATTACAATAAAAAGTTGCCACAGGACTGGAGGGAAAAAAGAATACTTTTGCAGCTTAAAAAATATGAATCAAAACACAAGGCTTAATGAACACTTTTCAAGATCGAGTCAGCAGTCATGTCCCCTAGGGACTGATAATGGTTAAAGCTTCATTCAACTTCAGTGATCTAAAGAAACCACTGCACTGTGAAATCTGCAAGCCTGCAGCTGGTTCCACTCTTCCAGGTGGTCAAAAACCAAATCATTGACCAGGGGTGCCTAAAAGTCTTGACAAACTTTGTAAGTGGATAAAAGGGTAGCAGATGATCCAGCAGAGAAGGCTATGATTAGGGAAATTTTAAAGCTTGCATAGGAGATTCAAGTTTGTCCCATGAACATTTTCCAGCAATTTGCAGGTGATAGCATATATTGGCACTACACATCATACATAGACATACTAACCCAAGTTCTCCGTTGTGCTCCCAATAAGTCTCTAGTTGCAGCTGGGACTGCAACTGTTTCCCATGCCATGCCATGGCCCTATGTTTTGCTGTTCTGCTGTGGCTCTGTTGTTTGAAGTCTACAGGAACTATCAGTGAAGAGACTATACTTTTGGTCATTATATAAGAGTTCATTGTAGGGTGATACTTTGGTGGCTGTGTGTCGTGGTTTAAGCCCAGCTGGCAACCAAGAACCACGCAGCCGCTTGCTCACTCCCCCCCCACCTTCCTTCCTGTGCTCCCAGAGGGATAGGGGAGGAGAATCAAAAGAATGTAGCTCCCACAGCTTGAGATAAGAACAGTCCAGTAACTAAGGTATAACACAAACCTCTGCTGCTGCCACCAGTAATAATAATGATAAGGGAAATAACAATGGAACAGAATACAACTACTCACCACCTACTGAACCAATACCCAGCCCAACCTGAGCAGTGATCCAGCCCTTCTGTGTGACTGCTCCCACTTTATATACGGGGCATGACATGCTGTGGTATGGAATACCTCTTTGGCTAGTTTGGGTCAGATGTCCTGTCTCTGGTTCCTCCCAGCTTCCTGGCAGAGCATGAGGCTCAGAAAGCTCTTGCTCAGTCTAAACATTACTGAGCAGCAACTAAAAGCATCAGTGTTATCAGCACTGTTCCCAGGCTGAAAGTCAAAAACACAGCAC
>WYDI02039761.1:0-20285 GCA_009867235.2 Psittacus erithacus
TGTAGTGATAGGACAAGGGGTAATGGGTTCAGACTTAAACAGGGGAAGTTTAGATTGGATATAAGGAAGAAGTTCTTCACTGTAAGGGTGGTGAGGCACTAGAATGGGTTGCTCAAGGAAGCTGTGAAAGCTCCATCCCTGGCAGTGTTCAAGCCAGGCTGGACAGAGCCTTAGGCGACATGGTTTAGTGTGGTCCCTGCCCATATCAGGCGGATGGGAACTAGATGATCTTAAGGTCTTTTTCAACCCTAACTATTCTGTGATTCTGTATTAGCATAATATCTGACAGTTACCACTGCCTAGCTTTAAGAAGAGTTTGACGAATGCACAAACTCAGCTCCACTAGCTTTAAAAGATTAACTGCAATTAATGTTAATGATAACATACCGTGGAAATAAACAGGTAAAAGAAGCTCAATGATAACAGAAGGAAAAAACCACCCACATTCCATCAAGACACTAACAACTTCTCTAGATGAATGTCACTGTCACAACAAAGACCTACAACAGCTCTATCTTCAGTTCACTACTGGGCAAAGGTAATTTGCAGAACCCTGCTAGGTCTCCAGCTACAAAGTCCAACCCATGCTCTGGGGACAGGAGGAAGGAAGGAATCTCAGCTATTAGAACACAAACTGCAAAATAATTAGTTGCTCCTGAGAGGGGGAAATGACTCTGCAGAGGCATTGGAGGGAGTGAGTCTGGAATTCAAACAACTGTACTGAAGCACTTGGATAGCAAAGTGGAAAAAAATCTAACATATACGCTGCTCTAATATAATCCACAACTGTCAAAAGCAGTTTATTACAGTCCTTCTCTTTATTAGGAAATACACATAACCACTTCATTTTATTCACTTTTTCTCTCCTGTCCACACTGATTTATAATATGTAACTAAAGGGACAACTCTGGATCTAGACTATATAGGGACAAACAATCTCCAGCCAATAACATACAGCAAATGGAAACCCAAGGACAAGAACAAAACAGAGGCAGACACAAAGAAACACCCACCAGGCAGTTTACTTCATATCTACCAAACAATGGGTGAATTTATATGCTCCTTTAGTTCCAACAGCATTTGAAGGGATACACATGAATGCAGTATTAAATATTGTAGTAGGACTAAAAGTGCCATGGTAGGAAGGAGTGGTCACATGTGATTAAGCATCTGCCTAAGCTGAATAAGGGGGCTGCATATTTGTACTGGATGGATTCTAAACACACCTTGGGTGTTTCTAGCCTAAGATGCACACACATTCTGTTAAAGGGACATGTATCCACAGAAAGGAACAATAACCTTCAGATTTTGAATTTTCTACCTACAGCGTTTTTCTTCACTGTTAACTACCTGTTAGTCTGAAGCAACCACCTTCAAAGACATCACACAACTGCCTGCTTTCCTATTTAAGCACATCTGCTGACTTTGTCTTTATGAGCAACTATTTGACAAAACTTGAGATAAAACAGAAACCAAGCCCAAACCACTGCCACACACATACTGAAGTCTAGCAGAGGCTTTTGTAATAGATAATCAGAAAAGCAGAGAGAGATACTAACCTAATTTTATTCACAGGACTATAGCTATGAATGCTAAACGTGTCTTACACATGAAGGAATAAAAATGAAACAATATAGACTAACCAGCTTTCAAAAATAAAAATGGCAACGTGACCAGAGTGAACATATGAGAAGTCTGGAAAGATATGAAACTAATAATCTGCTGTTCAGTTACAAGAGCAAGTCTTTTGATATTGTATTACCCACCATTCTACCTTGCATAAAAACATGCAAAGCTACTGAAAAAGGAAACATCATCAAACAAAACTTCAGATTTGACAGCAAGTAGTTGACTTCTATGGGGTGCTAACTCAAGTTCTTCAAGACAATGGGAGGGCTCTCTTGTATTTCAGCTGGCACTGGTCAGACATAAATTCTGCATAATGCCTTTAAATGTCAAAGAACACAGACAAATTATTTTCTTTTGGTTTATATCTCTCATGAAGAAAATGTAAAGAATTATCATGGTCTTGCATTGGCCACTACAAAGCATCTAGATGGTGGCTTTTTAACATCCCTCTTGCTCTGATGCATTTGAAAGAAACGACTACATATATTCCCATAGTTTTACAGCCTAAAAAGTTTACATCAGTCTGCTTTAATAATCAAAGCAACTTCTAATCGAGGTAAAGAGCTTATGCTATATCATCTTGCATAATGTCAAACTTGTATTAGAATTTCAATAGAAACTAACTACGGTAACTGCATTTTGTTCAAATCTCGGAAGTTCATCATGAAATAAACTCCATTTCATTTCTGTAGCACAGTGTCTGGGTTTGCAGCATTGCCAGTAGGACATATAAACAGAAATTCTCATTTTTACTTATTAACATAATCATTAGGCTTCCCTTTTTAAAATTCACTACTAAACCTACTTACTGAAAGCCCAGACTATTTTCTTATAAGTCTACTGTATACTATACACTGTATTTAATCAAAGTCTACACAGCATCACACTGAACTTGTCTAACTTCCTAAGAAGTCTGATGCAACTGTATAAACAAGCTTTTCAGTTACCCAGGCACTGCAGAACTAACATTTGAAAGGAATATAGAATTAAGTCTTTACTATCAACACAAATCTACAAAGCTACACTCCTTCCCAGTATTAAGCGTAGGTATAGGCTTTACTTTGCTTATTATATAAAAGCACTAAAATTTACAGCTCACAAACTGGCACAGTTTTGAAGTGATTAGTACAGCAGAAAGCTGTATCAAAACAAAACTAAAACATACTCAAAGTTAACGGTGTTTGTTTTTACCTGAAAATTAACATCTTCTTTCTTAAAAATCAGTGCTCGAACTTCATCGGGATCTCCATTAAATATAGCTTGAACCAATGGTGGCTGAAACGAAGGAAAAAGCCCGTCTTAATATATAATCCATTTTAGCTTTCAGAGATACACACATGTTCTTTTGATACATAACACAAACACAAGATGATGATGAAATAAAAGCATCTCAGGCAATGAAATAAAGAAACCAGCAACACCATTTAGAATTGAAGAAATGCCAAGTTTCAAAAGCCTCAAACACATGAACAGCATCTAAGTCAATGAAATACTGAGGGAAAAAAAACAGCCCAGAAGATTAGCTTATAACAGCTGAAAACAGAACTCCTCATAATAAAATCAGGGCTGTTATGTGCTGCAAATTCTACACAATATAAGCAAGCAAACCCCTTTTACATTAGCAAGTGACTAAAGTTACTACAGTTTTTCACCTGTTCAGATAGTGGGAAAGCAAAGTGCATCAGATAAGTATGGTAACAAATTCACACTCACACACATCTACTACTAAATATAGCAGGGTTTCTTAGTCAGAAAAGCTGCTGAGGTATGCTAGCAAGTCAAGTCAGTCACTTGACAAAACAAAATAAATTAAATCAATAAAAACACAGTCACCAGTGTTGACCATTTCCAGAAAGTGGGAATTTGAATCAGTTACATCAAGATTTTGATTTATGCTATTTTTTATTTCAGCAGAGAATAGCTCTTGCTTGATGTACATTATATACTCTATCAGTTCTCAAAATAAACACAGCATATTACTGCAATGCAACGGTTACATCAGTTTCTAAAGTAGTATTGCATAAATATACCATTGAGGAATAGGGAGTGGAACAGGGGAAACCATGTACTTCAAATACAGTTTACAAAGCCTTCTAAAACCCTCCGTTATTATACAAGAGTTGAGATCTGCTATTGCTGCACCATAAATAGTTACATGGAAAAGAATGGGCCCTTGCAAATATTAACTCTACAACTAAGTTTCAGCTTTTTCCCTCTTCAGCAATAGTTTTTACCACTTTGTCTTGCTTCAGCATCATGCATATTCATATTAATATTACTATTGGTATTTGTGACAGTACTGTAAGCAGGAAATATGCCAACAAAGGACATGCCTTACCAGCACATTTGCAGGGGGTGATGGACGCAAAGATACATTTTCCTGAGGTAATTTGGAAATGAATGTGGGAGAATCATCTTCTTCCTCCTCCAAAACAACAATACAGACTCGACTCATTCCATCCGTTTGAGGAAGCAAAAGCAAACAGAAAAATGCCAGCAATGGTATTTCTGGAACCAGACCACAGGTACCACCAGAGGGACTGTATGAGGAAACACTTTCACCTGTTTCACATGCACTCACAGAGTTGCGAGTGCTGCCGCCAGTGCGTTAGCATTTAAAACGGGACACTGCAATCCCCCCTTGCACTTCATCTTTCAGATTTAAACACCCTGAGATGCCCAAGACAATGCTCAAAAAAAAGTTGTTCTCATTAAAATAAGATTTCCCTAGGCATCGAAACCACAGAAATGAAACTGTGGAACGGCTGATAAAAATATCCCACGATCCAATTCCATCCAGGCAGCACTCTCTGCCACACACAGCTGTCCTCTCACAGGCAAATTTGTCGTTGTTAATGTCACAACTTCCACAGTGTCCTTCTACCCTCACAGTGAAATCATTGTTGCAGAAGACATGACACCGTCCTATCGAGGACACAACAAGGAACAATTGCCCTGAGAGAGACGGCCGCAGCTATACCCACTCCTGCAAGGTCAGTTTTAAATCAACCGTCGCAGCCTTTCTGGTGACTGAAAATAAACGCGCCTTCTGATCATCCTGTCATTCTACAGCTTCCTTTTCTCAGTGCCAGAAACAGCCCAGCCAGAAAAACACATCTCATTTCCAACAGTTATTCAGGACCTGCTTAGAGGAAAATAATTCTTTCCCATGCAAGAAAAATATCTGCAACGTGCAGCGCGGCTGCAGTACATCTACATGCGATGAGTCAGACCACAGGGACAATGAACTCCCTGAACAATGCTGCTGGTGGAATCCAGCCTCCCCAAACGACAGCGACGCAGACGGTGTTACTCCATCAGGGACACGAGCAATGCGGAGCGTTCGTTTCCCCTTCACCGGGCAGCAGCTCCATCAGAGAACACGCTAGGCAGAAATACTGTTGAGGAGGAATGCTTCAGCAAAACAAGCCAGCAACTGCACACAAAAGCTTGAATTACTGCCTGAGACTTCTTCTGCAGAAGCAGCTCATCACTCAAGTGGTTCTTTTGATCACCATGTGAATGCGGTTCCCATGATAGTCTTCATTCAGATTGATGGGGAGAGGAAAGGAAAAAAAAAATCAGGCTCCGTACATCTTCTCTGAGCCAACTTCTTTATCCAAACATCTGTCACTGTGCCAACTGCTTCTCCTCTTCAGTTAGAGCTTCTGCTTATCAGGTTTTTCACTTGACAAGTTAAACTACACAATCAGCAGATAGCCTTGCAGAGCTTAGAAAAAGCCTGTCTGTCCAAGCCGGTCACTAACAGCCCGCAGGAGCAGAGGACAAACCACTGCCACAGCAGCATTCCCACTGAGCAGCAGCCTGGCGAGCAGCGACTGCAGCCTGGCGGGATGAAATGCCTAGTAATGCTCACATGTCACACTTACCAGAGAGCTCAGCCACTGCTCCCAGCGCAACTTCCTCTGGCACAAAAAAAAGCCGCCTTTTTCTCTCTTTTGGGGGCAGCCTTTGCAGTTACGTCTGTGCCAGCCCTGTGACTAACACAGCCGAGAACGTAAAAATCCTATAACTGGGAGCAACTGCTTAATATTTTCCACTAAAAGCCGCAAGGAAATCTGGTGTGCTGGCTCTGCTGACTAACAACAATTGGAGCAGTAAACAACTCCAGCATTTTAACTGCTCTCATATGGCACTGGTCAGAGCAGCAAAATAGCCCTCGCTTGACTCACTGAAGACAAGGAACTCCTCACATGAATAACCTGAAAATTAAAGTAAAATCTCTCTCACTGTAACTGGCTGACTATTAAAAAGACAGCTATTAATGACCAAACCCATGGTTACTTGCAACTAGTACAGACAAACATGCCCTCAGCTTGACAAAAATTACATCGAGTATAATTTAAAAATAGTATTATAATAATATAATAAAACAGAATAGAAAGCCCTACAACTTGCTGAATAAATCTTTCAGTTTCAATCTGCCTAAATGGTGCTGGCTTGTGGGTGTATTATGTAAATGGCTTCTGTCAAAGTTGCTGGATAAGCTTCAGTGTTACAGGAACAGAGGGAGGGATTTTGCTTCTGCTGTGCAATATGAAGGCACTTGCAACGTCCTTCAGTGGCCAGAGAGATCAGATTTTGTCAATGGTGAACAAGTTTCCAGCTTTCCAATAAAGCATTTGTACTCGGGTTTCACATCTAAACCCCAGCAGAAAGACATGTTTAAGCCATACATTAAATGGCTTGGCTATTAATAGACATACTGAATTCCCACCTTGGGAGGCCACAGGCAGGAAAAGCTCACATCACTCTTGAAATAATGTCTGTGATAGCTTCACTGCAACATAATGAATTGCTTAGCACACACCTGCTGACGCTTCATGCAAGTGAAGGGATTTATAAATGCAAAAGAGCACCTTAGCCTTGGGCTTCCTGAGCTTGGGACTGCTGACCTGGCTGAATATAGCACCAGCGTCTGATTCACCGTGAAATTTCAGATTCAGATTTCCCAAGTGCTCTCATTTATAGCATGTGACTAACAAACATCTCTACAAATGCATTCAGTTCATTATATAGAGCCCCATTGTTAGAACACTGCACTGCTTTGTGCTAGCATTTCAACCATTTATTAAAAAGAAACAGCACAGATTCACACGAACACATATGACAGCTCATGTTCTTGGCCACAGCAAAACCAGTTTAAATAAAACCATGGACATCCTCAAGGCTCATCCACTGCAACACCCCACTGCCTGCTCAGGAACACAGCAACCACAAGCTAGAAAACTGTCTGCCTTCTATCTGTGAAAAATAGCCCTAAGGAATAGACACTGTAGCTGAGTTGCAGAACTAAACACTCATTAAAAGCAATAAGAAATATTAACACTCCCCCCCGCCCCCCCATTTTAAGTCTACAAGCAAAGTACACTGACAAAATGCATACTTGGGTTTCATACTATACACACACTTGTTGGATAATGATCTTCTAGCTAAGACTGCATGTTTAGTGAAATGAACATTTTTCTCCAATCAGTACATTTATATTGTAAGCAAATCTAAGGGCTCCATATGCTTTCTTTGGAATTACCAACTGGATACGTTGCTAGAGAGAGATAATGCTCAATTTAGTTCAAATTCTCCAATACCTAATGTTCCAATGTACACTTAAAATCAGCTAGTTACCTTAAAAACGTGTATGACTTCACAGTCAGTTAATTGTGAAAATTCAGAAGAGTTAATATTTGACTCTACCCTGATTATTCTAGAAACCTTACATATAATTAAAATAAAATACAAACTATTTCAAAAAACAAGTTAACATATTCCTTGCATAACATTATATAATTTTGAATGGTGACATTACTAAGGTCACAGACTGAAAAGCCAATACATCACAGTTTGCATTAGAAGAGAATCAACACAACCGAGTCAATATTACATTGATCTTGACAGCAACCTAAATCATGTAAGTAAGCAGAACCTCCTCCCATACTCGCACAAAGAATGTGCAGGTGCACAATTGCTTCCCTAACTAAAGGACAACCCAGTTCTAGAAACATTTAACTTTTGCTTACAGTGATGTAGCACCTAGAGGTTACTTAAAAGAACAACCTTCCCCACTTCCACCCCTTTCAACTGAAGGCAGAGCCTTCGTCTCAACGCAAACATCACCTCTAATCATCCAAGGTATCCCAGTGCGCAAAATACTGATTTCCAACGCTACCCCACAGCTATTCTGAAAGCGAAAAGCTGAATTTCACAATTATACTAAAAGAAATCAAACAAAGGTTTCCATTTTTCAGCAGATTATCTTGCACTAATAACTTTCAATGCAGGAGAAGAGATAACAGTAACAGAGAATAAAAGCAGAGTAAATTCAAGAGGATTAATTAAAGCCTCCTCTCCATAGTTTAATGTAGGGATCGTAATGGATTTTTGCAAAGGTATGAAGAAAGAACATTGCATCTCCCAAGAACAACTTTTCAGTTTATCTTCATAAAACTTAAAGTAACTGAAGACAGGTCATCAGCACCCACCTTCCCCAAATGTCACATAATTCCAATCAGAAAGCTTATTAAATGAGTTGTAGGCAAGAGGGGTTGAAAATGACCTAACTTAATAAAAAAGAACGTCATGTCTACTGGGGCTTAAAGGGTGATTATCCAATAGCCTCCATAATATCAAATGGTTAGCAAAGTAAGATTTACATATAAACTCTAAAGTTTTAAGAAGTGCAGTGGAGAGAGAACAGAAGGAATTTTCATGTGGACAATAGTGAAGAGATGTATTTTTGCAAAAAAAGCCTTTGTGCTCTCGCTCCAGTACCTATTTGCAAATAATAAAAATTAATAAGTAAATTGATGTTTTTATATATAAGTATATATATACACTTATTTATACTTACATATACTTATATATATAAATAAGCAAATTCCAGCTTCCAGCTAATTTTCAAATTACACTTGCCAAGAGACTTTCATAGGTACATACAGACTGAATATGTTACAAGAATGCAATCTGCAGGTTAAAACACAGATAGCAGCCACGTCTACACCAGACAGTGAAAACATGAACTCTGAATTGGCTAAATATAGCATCCTTTTCTACAGACCTACCACTGCTGCTGACACTGAAAACCTCACTGAAGCACATTCAGTATCAACGAACCTACCCAAATAAAGATTTCTCTCTTGTCAGTCAGCACTTACCAAGCCTTTTTTGGGCTGAAATTAATCCTACTGGTTTAATTTTATATTTTGTGTAATTAAGGATCTAGGAAAGGAAAGAAATCGTTCTGTCAGTTGCCAGAAAAAATGGAAGCTTTAGAACCAAGTCTTGTGAATTATTTTTTAAACAATCCTTATGAGTTCTGCAAGGCAAAAACCTAAATCTGTGGATTTCTTCAGAAAACAAAGATTGCTTATAACAGCTACAGCCGTAAGTACATAGGCATGTCCCCGTAAAAACAGATTTTTATATAATTTAGCTAGAATATTTACTGAAGTGTTGCCCACATATAGACAGAGATGAGTGTTCAGCATCACCACGAATATAAGCTACAATACTTCTAGAAGCCTCATGAGTCACTCATCTGAACTCCTCTGCTGTTTCCTCCCCACTCCTGAGGGAATGAGGTGGAGTCAGCAAAAAGAACAGTCAAAAGCAACAAGAAATTACTACCTTTCTTCCCAATTTTGCTCTGTTTTTTCCAGAACACAGCTGGAATGCAGAAAAAGGAGAGTAGTTTTAACCTCCAGACTCCGTATTTCTGCTCCCAAGGACAAGCAAAATAGCTTTGCTTGTGCTTCCTGGATACCACAGGCAGTTCTTACTTTTTTTTCTGATGCAAGTATATAGCTTCTATTAAGTCTCAGAGGTATTTTCATCAAATTAAGACTTCGCAATTAACAACATCCAGTAAATGAAGTCATCACAACAAAACCTGAGACACAACCATGACAAAGAAGCCAGACAATCTAGCACCCATCCTAACTTTACTGGAGCAGCACAAGAAAAGTTTGTAATGCAAGATGTCTGCTTATGATTAAGATGTAAACTTAATTAGTACACTTAATCAAACTGCAACCTTTCACATGTATGTGCTCTTGCTGGGGGCTCCTATTGATTCAGCATCTGCATCTAAGCGCAGCCACTTCCCTGTCTTCTGACTGAAATGGAAGGCAGCTACTACACCCAACAGCTTTCCTAATAACAACCATATATGTCTGATGGTGGAATTGTCATTCTTATCAAATCAACTAGAATTCAAAACAACTTCTGTTTCAGGGAAGAGAGACCACAAAAAAATGCATCTATCCACATACGTTGTTATGGATAGTTAAGATAAGCCTGTATCCATAAAGACAGAACAGATACAGGCAACCTATTCCAGGTAGTATGGTGTGGGTTTTGGACAGGTGACAGGCTGGTTTTAAAGCAAGTTTTTTTCTGGGGAGAAGGTAAGTGACAGGGGACAACTTCTGTTAGAAAATGAAGATATTACCTCAAAATACCAGCACAAAGAGAGAAGCAGGCAAAACACTTCAGCATTTGTTAAACCCACACAAACCCACAGTTATTAGCTCTACACTTAAGGGTGTTTTGCAAGTATGACAGCTTTTAAAAAACATTTTTGTAATACGAAAAGCAAGCCTCACTGATAGTTTATGCATTATTTTCACCTGTTGGGATAGCGAAGGCAGAAAAGCCACAGACACCAGGAATACTTCTGGTCCCCTTAGTTCCTTCCAGCTCAGACCATGTCCACAGCTAATTTTGCTTTCTGGCACTGAAAACAGCATCAATTACAATAATAACCACAGTATCCTTCCAGGAAGAATTACTGAAGGCAGCAATTTCAGCTGTGCACACCGGCCTGAGAGCAGAGCTCAAGGAAACAAACAAAACAAAAATCAAAGGCGCAGTCTCAGCAACCCCTGTTTGCTCTTTCACGTGTCGGCTGTGCTCCCCCAGCAGCACCCAGCCAGTTGCTGGGAAGTGAGACTAGACAGGAACGCACCAATAGCAGAGAGAACACATCAACCCAGAGACAGTGGAAGACATCAACCCACTGTCACAGCTGGCACTGACAGCCTGATGCCTCAGAAAGCGATGCTATTGCATCTTCACAAGGAAAAGAAACAGGTAAAGGTAGTTTGGCTGGAGCAAATGAATGACGGCAGAACACCTAATCTCGGTTTTATACCATCTATCACATTGCCTTGAAAGTGCTTATACCCATAATGCACACACTCCTCTAAATTAACTAAAACTTAAATTAAAATCCTAATAAGACTTATTAGAGCAGCTGGTAAAACAACTAAGAGAATTCCCTTTGGGCACACAGGAGCACACATACACTAACAAGAATTAGTACATCTCCTTTGATCTACTTTTCTACTGACCTACAGTCATACTGTAATGATCAGCACAGGAATTACTGATCATATATATTTCTCCTTCAAAAATTTCTTCCTGCAATACTGCTTCTGCAAACAGAATCAAGCTCATCATTTATTAAAATTAAATCCAAACCCACATAATAAAAGGTCAGTATAACATTGTCTTATTTTCACCATACAATAAGCTTGCTTTTCCCTCTTCAGAGAGGTATTCTGAGGCTTGCAAATCAGTGCATGGTCTGTGCTTCGAGGACAGATGCTATAATGCACAAGATCATCACCCCTCAAAGGCTGCATCCCTGAATATTAGTAGATCTTCTAAAGTATGATATAAAAGGCTTAGCAGCTTCTTCTTGCTCTGATGCACTGAAACCAATTCCCTATGCCTGTATCCCGAGGAAATGAAGCAATTCTCACTTACCAGCTGCTTAATCAAAAACCCCCAACCAAACCAAACAGAAAAGCAAACCCTGAATGTGATCATTCACTGTTACATGGGAAAAGAACAAGTTCCAGCTTCCCTGGCTTCAGAGGCTTTTTTTGGTTTGTTTTTTAACCCCGGACACTGCTGCTTCTCCAGCAGATGATTAGGAACACATTATACTTGGTCCACCAGGACAGTCAGCTTCCCCACTGAGGCTCATTTAGCTGTATGGGCTACAAGACAATAACTTTTATCCTCACTTTGCTTTCTTCTTAACTTTGGCTCTTTCGCTGGAGGCTGGAAACCCCCTTATGAGAATGGCAGCACAATGCAATACACCCAGATTCAGCACTGGACAGTGCTGGTGTTAAGATTGAAAAATAGGGAATTCCAGCTGGACCCAAGAAACCTGGAATCAAGTTTATCATTTCCTCATTAAAACTCTGCTGGACTGCCATACCGCTGAGCTTCTGAAGCAGCAAACATCAGTCAGATAGATTCCTAGAAATGAGAGTTGTTCTGCTGCCTGTTACAAGTGACCAATCTGATTCTACTGCTATCTCCATGCTAAATGACAACATATAAAAGCTGTCACTGCAGCATGTTTGATGAGTTTGGGATAAGACAAACCAGTTACTCCATTCCAAATCACATCAAGGTTATTCATCCCAATACTGCTGTTTAATGCAGATGCGCCAGTCTCCTTTTCCCCCTTCTCCTCCCCTCATAAAATTCATTAAACGACTAAGATTTTTCAGCACTGTTTCAGTTACACTGGAGTACGTATCACTTCTGAGCTGTGCTTCACGTTATGTAGATAGAACGAAGAGACCTGAATTTGACTAAGAGCACTGAAATGACAGAGAAGATCCAGGTTCATAAAGAAGTTTCAATTTTAAGAAATAAGAACAGTACCAGGTAGCCATATAAAAACCAAACACAAATCCTTGTGTTCTATGAGACCTACAAACTTGAAAAGTGATTCTTACGACTGAGTTTTTATCCCATACCACTTACAGAATTTAGGCAGAAAAGTGAAGTCAGTTCTGCCAGTCAGTAGAGGGCTTTCACAGTTTTATATCACCAACCACATGAATCCTCGCGGGTAAGTTGCCATGGTTACAAAATGTTTGCTTTTATACGTTTGTCTGAAATTCCTATGGAATTCCCACACGGCCAAAACCAGCAGTGGTTGGGAGTGCTCCTCCAGCACTAAAGAACTTGAGTCAGAAACACATACCACTTCCGCTCAGACTATTAGCTGGGAAACACTAAAAAGTGATTCATACCATTCTGAGCCATGGAAGGGAGGAAACAAACATCACATTCAACTATTTAAAAACTCCAGTGATGACTCACATCAGCTTAGGACATTTCCAGAATCGGCTGCTTTTCTCCAGTAACAAATTGCTTTAGATTGTTGAAGAAAATAAGCTGTTAACTATTGAAGAAAACAAGTAAGGCTGATCCGCTTCCAACAGAACCATTCAATTATCAAAGGAAAAATAAAAGGAGAAGGGTTGAGAGGCTTTTTGCCTTCCCAAAGGATAACACAAACCCCAAGAAGCTCATTGGATCATATCTCTGTAGGTCAAAGTCCGAAAGCCCACCAGCTGTTAACTGTGTCTTATTTAAGTTTGATTTTAGCTGTGTTTGCAAAAATGAGCTTGGAATTTTTGCTTCAGCAAGGCCGCTACCTGTCCTGCTTCAGCCACATTAGCGGGGATTAATCTCGGCTCATGTTTGGCTTGGGCTCACACTGTTACGTGATTTCAGCAGCCAGTACTAACAAAATGTTAATCTAGTCACAGAGGCAACAAGATATAACCAACTAAAGGCAAGGAATAAGGAACAGTGTGTGAAAAACCTAAGAACAGAGCACAGCAGTGTATCCAAAGAAGTATTACACAGCACTCATTGGCCTCCTGTGATGAAATGACCACAAGGGGAAACAAGAAGTATTGGGCTGAGGAAGGAAAAAATCCTTAAGTTGGTGCAATAATAAGATATAGACTGCTTTTTCCCTACCAGAAGCACACTGGAAAGAAGACATTTTGCATGGAAGCAATTCCTGTCTAACATTTCCCTAGTCTGGCCATCTTAGAAAAGGAAAGTTAAATTAGCTTTGAATGTCTGTCTGCTATTCACTTGTAAGCATAACATTCTGATAAATAAAAGCACTAAGAACTATTATCAAGAGGAAACACTGTATTTAGAATGACAGAGCAACAGCAGCAGGTATTTCTTCAGAAGACTACATGATTTCTACCATCAGAACACAGCTCTGATTTTGTCAGCAAGAAAAGGACAACAGAATGTACTCCGTAAAAAAGACTATTCTCCATTTTTGTCTCTACTGAGACTCTCCTAGCAGAAAGTTTTGGAAGTCAGTAACAGTGGGGGGAGGAGGGGAAAGAAGAGGCTGAAATTCGACACAGCCTCAAAATTCCCAAATTTAAGAAAAAAAAAAAAACACGAAAAGTTGTTGCCTTTAGAAGTTTCTGTTCAGATTTTCCTATTCATCAGTCATGTGATGGCACAATCTGCCTACAGCCCAGGCTCCCCCTCCCTGTCCCACCCAGGGAAGAGTGCAGTGCCAGGGGCTGCGCTGGGGGGGAGTTTGGTGGTGAGAGCTTTTTTCCAGGATGGATTTGGGAGGGGAGCATCCTGAATACATTGATTAATTTTCTTCAAAAGATGCGACAGTTTTCTGTTAACAATGTTTTCAATCAGATTCTCTCTTGCACAACAGTTACAAGAGTTGAAACGATGATAAATATTTGATTGGTACAATACTAAAACTGCATATACCATTCCTACCAGCGCAATACTTGCAATGCAGTTCTGGACAGATATGAATAGACTGCGGCCACAGAAGCCACAGCTCAGCTGGACTGCTCACATGTGGGATTTTGTTTCCATACATACCAGGGACTCAAAATACTATATGCAAGTAAACAAAATGATTTCTAG
Organism: Psittacus erithacus; assembly: GCA_009867235.2. Lineage (NCBI taxonomy): Eukaryota > Metazoa > Chordata > Aves > Psittaciformes > Psittacidae > Psittacus > Psittacus erithacus. The sequence continues at coordinate 14,392 of WYDI02039761.1, forward strand.
TTGCTATGGATACCACCACATTTATGTATATTATCTTTCTTCAGTATGTAAACATACACCAACACCGTATACAAATTATTCTGGCTCTCTTTAAAGTAGTGTAGGTCAACAGCTGTCTCACGTATCAGGATTTTCTAGTTTAGGGTAAGCTGAATTTCTTAGAAATTATTAGGATTCCCTTGCACCTCCCGCATTGTCCAACAAAGAGCGACTGGAAACACTCTGGAAAACACAGCTGGACAAAATCCATACATTCAGACACATATACACACACTACCACAGGATGAGAGAGCTCATCTGAACCTTCTGCAGCTCCCAGAATGGATGGCTTTTCCCAAAACTGAGCAAGGAGAAACACAGCAACAGCCAAGAGTCTCACTCGTTTTGAACCATGCAAAGAGTCCTCCCCTCGATGACCACCAGGAAGGCAGCTGCCAGGAGGGCTCTTACACATCCCTTCAGGATAAGACCATGTAAGCAACATTTATTCTTGTAAGTTACTTCTGGTACAGATTTTTTTGTTACTTAGAAGATTAAAGGCACTCTCCTTAAAAAGCCAAGCAGCTCATCACTGACTTGAAATTCACAAACTACACAAAGTATTAATTTAGAACACTAATTAAAGCTTTATCAGCCTAGAAATCTGTTTCTTTTACGTTTGGGGTTTGGGTGTCAGGTTTGGGTTTTTTAGTTCCATCTGAGGAAGTAGATGAGTCTGATTTTAACTGCTGTCCCCCAGAGAGACTCTTCACTCCTCCCTTCTCCGCATGATCCATGCACATTCACATCCCTTTCCTCAGCCAGCACAGGCCCCTCTGTGATTCAAATGTCCCAAACTTACTTTTGGGTTCTTTTGCTGGTGAATTACTCGAGCCAGCTCACCACAGGCTGACAGCTGACACAGAGCAGTGGGAGCATTCAAACTGCTCCCAGTGACAGAAAACGATGCAATTGCTGTGCAAAACCACACCCATAAGCTGAGCTCCCTTCATCAGCAATGCATCAGAAAGACTTCATTCCATTTTCCTTTAAATATCTCAAAACAGCCTTCTTGACACCTGAACTCCTCCAGACTTGCACACTATCACAATCAAGTGTATCACTCATGAAATTCGTTCCAATTACACAAAAACTCACGAGAAGAACTCAAGTTTTTCTCCCATGATTGGATTTACAAAGCACTCCTGGTATGTTTCTTTTTAAAACATAATAGTATTTTTCAAGGTACAGATGTCATGGATTACGTTACCAAACTACCCCTGCAGCATTAACAGTATTTACAAAGTGCATGGCAATAGAATAGGACAGAGAATTTTAGGGTCGAGCTTAAAAAAATGCACATAGAAACAATTATGCGTGCAGAATCCACATGCACAAGTTATGTATTACCGTACAGGCACAACAAGGCAGTTACAGCTGTACACAGTTATCCCTAAATGACTTAAAAACTAAACTTGATGTTAGGTTTTTGTTGTTGGGTTTTGTTCATTTGTTTTCCAGACAGGATTTTGGGGGGGTTCATTTCTTCCAAAATCTTCCTAACACTGGCTTCAATCAGTGATTTAATTAAGATGACACCTAAAGGAAAACTTGCAAAGTAAGTTCTGGCATTCCTAGAAGCCAACAAAATGCTTTATAAAAGAGTACTTATAGAATCAGAAAGATGGTATCAAAACAGAATACATAATGTATGTGAACAGTACATTACTTATTTAAAACATGAAAATTAACTTTTATATACCTTTGCCTCCAAAAATCCACAGGCAACCAACTACTTTTTCAGAAGGAAGTGTTGATCTCTCAGTTTTCTTCTTGATGTACACTGACACCTCATGGACATTTAAAAAACTTTTAAGGTCTACTCTTAGTTCTGTCTTTCTCTGGCTTGAGAAATCAAGTAACTTGGGGTTTTTTGTGTCACATTGTCCTGTTCAGAAACGTCCAGGGCATCGTTGGGTCTATTGCTGATTTTCTCTTTAATAAAATACTTAGCATTTGTTTGTGATGCGCAGGGGGACTGCCTCCCCAAACACTGAATCATGGAACACAGAAAGACAAGATATCTCTCTCCAGCTGGAACTAGGGTCCTTTCAACCCAAAACCATTCTGTTATTGTATGATCACCCTAAGAATGTCAACAAAATTCACCATTTCCAGTTTAATTTATGTCCAAGTAGCAATAAGCTTTATTTAGCACTGTTGTACCATAGGAAGATATGTAAAAGGCAAGGTTCCTTGAAGATTTGCATTCTGGAGTAGAAGTGTGTTATCCTTCACTTTTCCCAACAGGCTAACATGTATGAAGAGAACAAAACAAAACAACCTGTTGCTATTTCTTCCTTCTGGCTTGTGACAGAAAAACCACCCCCTCCACCACCAAAAAAACCCAAAACAAAACCTCAGGTGCGAAGGAAAGGGTCTGTAGCAATCTATGTAAACAGTCAATTCACACATCATATATCTCATACACTGACAAACGACTCCCTGCTAAATAAAACGAAGTCTTCAACACTGAAAACTACAAGACTAATATAAATGCAATAGGCTGATAACACTTATTTGCTACGGTATTACTACTCTTCTAAAATACTGCAGAGCTAATTTAATTCACGACATCCATGCAGTATTAATATACATGGAAAAAAACCCCAACAACTAATTCTTTTGAAATATTTATCTTTACCTAACTCTGCAAGACAAAACTACTTTAAAGGATATTGTTCTTAAAAATTAAAAGAAGCTCCATTATGTCTTTCCTTTAGCGGCGCTACTTCGAATTTATCAATCTTGGAAAGAACACTTGAATTTTGTTTTCTGAAGTGTTTCTACCATTCCCAGACACAATATTTAAATATTCTGACAAAACCTGTGAGGCTTGGCAGGTGTTTTAAATAAAACTATAAAACCCGAATGTAGTAAAAGCCTTTTACCTCATCTCTTTTCCATGCCTAAGGGAAATGATTCTCAAGTACCTACTCTTTACTTAATACAAGCTTTGTTCTACATTTCTGCTCAAGTGGACCTTGTGCAGCATTAAAACCAAACCAAAAAGGACAGAAAGAGTCACTTTCCATCCCAGAGAAAAAACATCCTATCAGATTCCTTGTCCCACAGGGCTCCTGGCTTTTAGCAGAGATGGAACAACCAAACTGCCAGTCAGCATATTTTCCCAACACATTTCATTCCAGTCCATCCAAAAAGCAGCAGCTGGTAGATTCCATTCATTGTTAAACAGAGTATATTTTCCAGTCAATACTATCACCATCTGGTCAACAACAAGGGAAATATCACACCTGTTCTCATTTATAAAAGATTAAAATCTGGTCATCTTGAAGCACATACTTGAAAAAAAAAAAATAATCCAGTGTAACACAGTCAAAACTAAAGCTGATTTTACTCCATTCACACATATGAAAGAGCATTAGCAACATGTGCAGAAATGGTAGATGATACTAACTACTATGAGCTTTGGCAAGATGATACTAACTACCATATCCAGCTTTGCAACTCCACCAAACTTCAGATGCAGGTTTTCCGCATCAGGCATCAGAATCGGTTAAAGACCACAGGGCAGGGCAAACAAAAACATAAAGAATAAATCATCTATTACTAAGATTAGGAGAAAAAAAAAATTTTATATTCATCACTAGCATTGCTGATAGCAATTAAAGTTACAGCACCACACTACTTAGTAGCTGATACATGAAACTTTGGAAGATCAAACAAACATGCACTATTCTGGTACCTACTACACACAAATAATGGATTTAAGTTTTGTGGTTTTATTATTGGGCTGTCAAAATCAGCCCAAACATCCTTGAGTTGAAGTCTCTTATCTGCATAGTACACATTTTCAGATAGCTTGTGGCTGTCTGGCAACCCAGTTTTCTGAATTGCTTACCCCAAAGAATAATTTTCAGCCATAACCTGTTAAAATTGGACTAGTAAGCTCTGTCCAAAGACTACACATCCTTCATCAAGTGCACTTTCTGGTACTGTTTTAGCTAGCACTGTATTTCTAAACAAGAATGTCCATTGCTTTTTTATTTGCACAAGAGCAAGATAAGGTGTATCAGCAACCATGGCTTTCACTTTTCTAATTAAACCACTATTAACCATTACCTTTACAGGCACTTCATCCCCAAGAAAGACATAAGGAGGAAAGGGGGCAACCAACACTTCTTTCCACCACCTGGAAGTCAAGACATTTTGCCCTAATAAACTGATTTGCTTTTAAGTTGTGCCAGTTTGATTCCTGTTCAGGACAGCTCAGGTGAGGTAAAAAAAATAACAAACATATAAAAGCAGTAAAGATCAGATGAGAGGACAGGTCTGCAACCTGAAGTTTCACACATCTGCGCCACAAAGCATCTTGGCCCCCAGATTCCCAGCACATGAGGTTAAGGAACTAACAGAAACTGCAGCTCTTCAAAACTGTAAAAATACAGCTGGTACCAGACGTACAGAACAGAACACACTTGATTATTGTATGTACCTATGGAGATTTAACAGGATGATTAGAGGTATAAAATTCACTTGACTATACAAGGAAAGAGACTAATGGAACTTCCTGGGGAGAATGAGGTCAAGTCAGGTTCTTTGGGGCACTTCAATGAAACAGTTTTACTACTGGAACACAGTGAAAATGCAGCCACTTTTCTCCCTGCAAGGATTAACTTAAAAGTTAATCCTCAGAAAGGCACAAAGTATCTTAAAAATTAAGCAGGCTGGGTTTCACAGGACAGTCCCAAATTAGGATGCAAAAGTTAACTGATTAGACTGATGGGAGCAGGAAGAGGCTCTGCAAATCTCAGCATGTTCCCTACATGCTGACATGTATGTCTGTCATATATATGTCTCAACATATGCCTGTTTTTAATCTAATTTCATATGAAAGGTATGAGGAACAGGGCGAGACTAGGCTGAAGGTAAATGGCCTCCTATTTTCTAACCTGGTGGTAGCCAGACTGAAAAAACCACGTTAAGTCCTGCTTCTTTCAGGGTAGGGGCCTCCTTCAATATCAAAACAGTATAGCTAGGAATAAAAACCAAACCAAGAAACAAATCAGAACTGATGAACATGCAGCCTGCTGATTAAAACGGCCTTATTCAGCTTTTATTCAGCAGTAGAGTCTGAAGTGATGTACACTAGCTTGTCAGGTAAATTCACATTTGAAGTCAAGCATCATAAGCATCACCACTTTTCCAAAATCAAAACAGTCTACAAAAACACAGTTCTTGCTAAATTGTCATCAAAAAGACGACATTTACATTTCTCTAAGCTCTCACTATTTTTTTTCACCATGCCAGGTTTACATACCCTTCCCTCCATAAGGACTTCAATTTTCCAAGAGGAATCAACAAAAAGTAGCATAAAAACTCAACAGCAAACAGCTGGCTTTTCGCCTCAGACCTGTAAGACTATGGAAGTTGGGAAGGACACTGGCTTGATATCACTGAAGTAGTTATGCAAAAAACTCTAATGTCAACTTTTGTCAACATGGACTGCTTTGTTCAGAGAATCCATAGATGCTACACTAGCAATACTAGCATGGGATAATCTCCCACTGGGAAGGACTTGACACAAATGCTCTTTCTGTAATTTCAGAACTACTTTTAAGTGCAGTCTCAACCTATTTTCCCATGTTAGGAGGAAAAAAGGAATCACAGAATCATAGAATAGTTAGGGTTGGAAAGAACCTTAAGATCATCTAGTTCCAACCCCCTGCCATGGGCAGGGACCCCTCACACTAAACCATGTCACCCAAGGCTCTGTCCAACCTGGCTTGAACACTGCCAGGGATGGAGCGTTCACAGCTTCCTTGGGCAACCCATTCTAGTGCCTCACCACCCTTACAGTAAAGAACTTCTTCCTTATATCCAATCTAAACTTC
>WYDI02039762.1:0-43821 GCA_009867235.2 Psittacus erithacus
CAGTGCCTCACCACCCTTACAGTAAAGAATTTCTTCCTTATATCCAATCTAAACTTCCTCTGTTTAAGTTTGAACCCGTTACCCCTTGTCCTATATCACTACAGTGAATAGTCCCTCCCAAATAAGCACAGCCAGAGGAGAGCTGGGCCACACAATGGGCAGGAGCTTCAACCATGACAACTTTGCCTCTGCAAAGCTCATGCTGGGTATTGATGCATGGCCAGTCTCATACAGCTAGAACAGTAAGTGACAAATGAAGACAGGCAGTTCATACATATATGCTTTACAGCAAAAACTAGCTCCTGGCCCTTCTTTTTTTTTTTTTTTTTTTTTTTTTGCATGCTTAACCTTGATCTATCCAGGTTTGCTTAATTTGAGGATTCTGTTCACATCTGTAAACAATACAAATGAACAATCTCTTGAGACACAGCTGCTCACCATCACATTAACTGAGTTTAGGAACATTCTGTAGTCAGAGCTTAACACTTGCAGGGAAATGCAGGAAAACATGTCACTTCTTTGCACTGAAAGACTTCAAGATGTTACTGTGCCACAGAACAGCTTTATTCCTATCTTTAAAACTAAATATCACAAAAGCTTCCATTTTCAGCCAACACTCGCCCTGTATCTATCCTCACCTTATCATTCCATCCCAATGTACAAAGCATTGGTCAGCAACTTCTTTGCCAGTAACTTGACAAATGCTGTTCTCTAAAATCTAAGACAAAAGGGTTAACACAAACAAATATTGGTTTCTGCTCTGTAAATAAATAAAGATAATCAGATCTGCTTTGAACTAAAGAAACCAAAGCAGCAGCAATGTGGCTTTTATATGACATGGCAGTACTTTAGACAAACTACATTCTTTATTTTCTTGAAAGTATTTGAGAAAACCATTCTGGCATCTTAAAAAATGAAATAAAATTTAACTTAATGCTGTTTAATTTAGCATTTGTACCATACATATCTTTCTTCATGAGCAAATAAGATAAAAAGGGCTTAGACATGAAAATACCCTCACTGGGGGAGACGCAGATGAAACAAAAAAGCTCATGCAAGGCATCAGGGTTTTTTTAAGCTACAAACAAACAGCAAGTTTAGATCAAATTAACAGCATATGAACTAAAAGCCCTGGACCTTCTTACTGTACTTACATTAAGTACTTACTTCCTGCCCAAAACCAGCAGACTGCCTAAAAAATGTTCTAAAAATAGATTTATGTCTTACACAAACAAGTATCAATGTGTGACATTTATAACTCACACACAACAAAACAATGTCCCAGTCCTCTACAACAGGACCTCTCAGGACCAAAAGCTTTATCATTATTTGATTGTCCAACTGAGCTGAGATGAATTAGTAAAACAGAAATCCTAATTAAACATGCCTGATGAACATCCTGTTTTCCCTAGGTAACACAAATATACTGCTGATAGCACATTTTGGTATAACTGTCCTTTCACAGAATGTTTTAAAATACTTGGAAAAAAAATTATGCTCTTCCTAAAACATTCCAAATACTGGTCACATAATTGAACAAAATAGGGCAATGAAGCATGATCAATATTTGTGCAATCCATATATAAGCACAGATATGTCTTTTGTTATATCTATGTGCTATTCAAAATGCATACTACTTCTAGAACATTTCTGTGGCTTGTATCACTATATTGCACATTCACAAATAAGGAACAAGTTTAAGCCTGATGTATCTGAAAACATGCTTTCAAATACTTCTCCAGTATTAGCTTCCAGCTGATTACACAACTTACACTCAAGTTAATTTATCTTACCTAGAATTATGACTGCAATTATTTTTATTGTTTAAAAATATGCAATTTTTTAATATTTAGCTATATTCACTAAGCATAGATATATTTCTTAAATGCTTTATGTATGTTGAAACACACACATACCATCAGATGAAAAATACTTAAAAGAGTTTATAGTAGAGAAAAATACTTATATTTCAGATTTATTATTTTTTAAAGTCACTATAATAAAATACCAAAAGTGTGAAAAGAAATAGATTTTTCCTACCAGAAATTTTATCTTGACCAATTTGGCTCCCACATATTCCTGTGCTCCACTGAATCAATTTCACACTTACTCACCTCCCTGTCTCTGTGATGTGGTTTATTCATTGGTTTGATATTGCCATAGCAACTCTGCAACATGGTAACATGTTAGCCAAGTAGTGCTGCTCACCTCCCAGTGTATGGTGAATAGCTCCCTGATACATATAGAATAGTATTTCAATGTATATTGATGTCAGCTCCCTACTAGTAAGCCACTGGTTTTACATCACCATTTTTATCTCTGCATTTAACAATCTTTCATCATGACCCTCACAGTATATAATTTGTAGTGGTCTTAGCTTAATCATAAAAATTAGCTACTGCCACAAATTTAAAACCAGGGTATATTTTACTATAAATTCCAGCTAATGCATCTGGACATTTCTGAACAACCAGAAAAACAAACAGTACTACTCACACAGTAAAAATTCAGGGTTTCACTAGCATTCTTGCCCATTGCAAGCAAACATATGCAAATCAAAGATGAGACTGCGCTAGTACGGGAGTGCACACACTCAAGAAGCTCTCCCATTGGAACATGTGGCCTGAAGGGATTGGAGACTCTCTCTCCCCTCAGGAATAGCTACCCATGCAACCCCAGGAACCCACCAGCAAACTGGCTGGTGACTGGTAAGGGAGGAGTACAGTGCTTTGTCCCTGGAAGGGGTGCAGTGATGGCTAAGCCAGTCGGATGGCAGGGAGAGATGCTCTAGCAGCTTCTGCCTCCACAACCTCCCCACAAACAGTGGGGGCTCACAGCAGCTGTGAGTTACTAACTGGAGGCGGTATGTCTCCTCCACTTGTATGAAACAAAACCCGAAACAAAAAAATGTGTCAGAACAAAAGCAGGATCTCTGTTGCAGCAAGCAATAGAGACCTTAAAGCCTCTAAAGTCTATCACATCAATACTATGCAAATCAAGGCATCCCCAAACACAGATTTGCATCACAGCAAGGAGAGTAGGCAATCATCCAGGGCAATAGTATGAGTGGGAGCTGAAACTCTTATTGACTGACTCCTTCTCTTCACAAGTTGGTAACTGTTTCACAACTGTGCTTACTCACAGTGGAAATATCCTTATGTTTGAACTAGGCTGCACCATGGCTTGACCAAAATGGGTTTTGAGAAAAGCAGTTTATTTGCCCTCAGAAAGTCCTGGACAAGTCACATAGAATACAGAGGGTCTGACCACAGGTAATACAGGAAAGCAGAATGGAGGTCAGTGATACCTTAGGACTGAAATCTGAATGCGGTAATATCCCAGGACACTTCCTTCTACAACTTAATTACATCACCCCTGTTTCAAACCACACTGCGCATAAACTCAAAGGTTAAATGCTGTTCTTTGCCTTAGGCTAAGCATAAAACACATCAGTGAGACAGTATGAGCCTCACAGTCAAAATTCAAGTTACTGCCACGTTGTTGTAAAACACTAAGGTTTGTGATCAGAGATGTACCACAAAAGTACTAAATGTAGCACAAAAGTAATGCATGGACTAGCAACAAGGGCTTTAATTTCCCTTTCCAGCAGAGCTGAAACCAGCATTTTGGTCTGGGATTTCCTTAGGTTATATAAAGGAAAAGATGTGGACCAGAAGGGACATGGAGAGAAGTATTTTTGAGTAAAAGTTGTCTCCATTCCTGACTATGTGCTCCAACAAGCAAACACAAGTTATGAAACTGCTAGAAGGTGAATTCCATTGTGTTCCAGCACAACAACGGCAGCATTAATTGTGCAGAACAGGCTAAAGGATTTCTGTTACCATTTCCTAAAACTCGGCTTACATTTGTTCTCAACCAAAACAAGTTATCCCAAATTCCAGGAGATGTAAGTACTCCACACTCCGTAATGATTCGACAATAACAGTTTCAAATGACAGCACTAAAAGGCCAGCTGGTTTGTTTTGGGATTTTTTTGGAGGGAGGGGCTGCAGGAAAACGGGAGATGGGGAGTAGGAAGAGGGACTAAAGAAGAAAACAATGAATTCATATCATCTGCACATACCACTAGGAAATCATGCCTTTTTGCTTATGGACCATGCTTACAGTAGTGCAAATAACTAGGCAATGGCTGTCCTCTAGCAAAATTTGAGATGGCTCTACACTTCTAGGTAATTTGCAGTATTATTTCTCTTATTTAGCTTTCTCTTTGACAAACGTAAAAAGCTGTAAAAAGGTGCTGAAAGAAAAATTACATTCTGCCCAATGAGAGGTTACTTCATCTGGGTACACAATCAATACATAGACCTTTGCGGGAACTCTTGCTTAGTACACTGCAATGGCATCTATGCAAAATGAAACATTAGCAACTGGTCTGCTGTGTGCCGTCCCCTTCATCCTCTCAGTAAAGAATTTGACTCTTCAGACACCAGCACAGTTATCTGCTTTCATCTGAAGGACCTCATGTAGGGGCCTGGTGGGAGCTATCTGTGCATACACAGACTACAAACTCATGGCCAAAAATAGGGCATGAATATGTGAAGATACTCAGCATCATTCCCATAGGCATGTGTCCCATGGACTCATTTTGGAAAACATGGAACAGTACAGTAGTAGTACAGTTTCTATTTAAATACTTAACCTTTAAATAATCTCAGAACTATAAACATGCAAACAAAACAAAAACCAACTCAACAATAACAAAATCTAAATGTCACTAACAGCCTAACCTAAATCTACATGAAGGTTTAGAAAGGACACTGAAATACCACCCTCACTTCCCTTTTGCTCCCTGGGTCTCAGCAACTACACTAAACTGAATTACTGAGCAAATCAAATATAAGAATTACTTTACTCCTAAGTATTATTATGAAAGTTAAACAAGGAAATTGCAACTGATCACGATACAATAATTTTATTACAGGTCTGAAGCAGTCCTCCATTTCAGCAATATGGAAATCAGGGCAAAAAGTTCTTGGTAAACATCAAAGTTGCAATGACATGAACAAGGTCCAACTTCAGTTTGCACAGAGTCCCATTCCTCTCTCTTCACCCGCAGTTTTTTAACATTCTAAAAAAATGTTATCCCAAAGGCACTATCACCATCACTGATGGGCTTAGCCTTTGTTAGCAGTGGATCCATCTTGGAGCCATGTGGCATTGGCTCCATTAGACATGGGGGAAGTTTCTAGCACCTTCTCACAGAAGCCACTCTTGTAGCCCCCACTGCTACCAAAACCTCACCATGCAAAACCAATGCAACTTCCAGAATAAAAGCAGCATGTTAGTTACTTATCAGACTAATAAGTCACACGCAGCCAACACACACAGCCACTAAACTGCAACAGCACATCTTTTTTTTTTGCTAAGCGTCAGAAATCACCTTTTGGGGACTATCATGGTCTCCTCCCCAGACTGGGCATTTCCCAGGGCCAGAAATCCAAAGATATAGCGGGGACTTTACAGGCCTTACTGTCAAGCGCTACACAGTTACACTAGGGTGGTTTCACAGCTTTGGACTTCATGCAGCGCCAGGAATCGTTTCTCCTCCTCTGAGCAAGGCCACGTCTCAAAAAGCATTTTATATCCAGTCATATTTGCCACATGGGCTGCCAATCGGATTGCTCTGAATTAAAACAAAAAGGTCATACAACATGGTTTTGGCTTCAGCTTTAGTTATTTGTTAATTTAGTCCAAATGAGAGGAATGACAGCTCCAGTTTTACATAAAGATTCCAATCGTTATGTCTAATTCCTTTAAAATGCACCTTTATACTTTTCCAGAAGAGTCTCAGCTCTGTACAAATGAAATTTTGACTTGCTGAGACTCAGGAGTTTAGTCTGTAAAAACCAGCAAATATCCCTTGAGACCTGTAAAACACCTTGAAATAAAAGCATTCAAAATGGTCTTTAAAAATAAAATAAAATAAATCAGCAGGCAGCATTGCAACAACAGAAAGTTAGCTTGATGAAACGGGTGATTCAGACAGACAAATGGGTTGTCAGCAAATAAAAAGATGCCAACATAAGCAATCATCAGGTCGCATCAGGCAAGCTGTGCAAGCAGAAAATGGAGGGACTGCAAGTCAATAAGCCCAGTACAACAATTGGCAATATCTTTATTTGTATTTAGAGATCTTTATTAGAGTTGCTACTTTTAGGCTTGACATGTATTGCTATGACATTATGTTATTTTTGATTGACTGTACTCTTCTCTCTTCCTTAAGAGGAACCAACAGCGACAGAAAGCTTTTAATAGCAAACAGGTATTTATCATATTATCAAAGATAACTATCACTGCATAATGTGGTCTATTTTAAATATCTAATAACTACATTTTTAATACAATCTGTTAGGGCAAAATTAATCAGAGGGAAGAAAGACATCATTACAGAAGATGGATTCAGATATCTGTTGCACCACAAAGACTAGGTAAAGCTTTACACAGACTTCCAATGAGAATTTTTAAAACAGCTCAATTCAGCAAAACATGAACAACCTTTACAAGCGTTTCAGCACCTTTGCTTCTTCAGATTAGGAAGATCCTGTACCCATCACATTGCTAGTTTTAATGACTACATTACATACATTTAGCCAGTTATATAATACTAAACATTAAATAACAGCTTGTCTGGAACATAGTCAAAACAGTTAGATATCTGTATAACTGCACTCATATGAATGGGTTAACAAATTTGAATGCACAGTGCTTACTTTCATATTTCAAACTACAATCACATTAGCTTTAGAAACTACTACGTAAAGTCATGCTGATCCTTCCTTGATCAGGTCCTTCAAAACTTTACTTTCCTGTCTTCACAAAACACCTGAAGAAACGGGAGAACTGTTTCACATTTGTTTGGCAACTCACAATGTTCAACAGGCCTTTAAAATGTAAGAGTATTTTTTCCTAAAACAAACACTGTGAAATCTGTTTATATGTCAAATTAATTTAAAATGAGTCTGAGAAAATATACTTCTTCATATATTTGAAAATGACAAAAGTATATGTGGCATCTAGTGCTCACCAAACACAGAAGAGTTATCAGCTGCTGTTACAATTACGAAAACATCTATGAAAACCAAGAGCTGTCACAACCAAGCCTAATTTTCTTCAAGAGTCTTAATACATGGCATTCAATAAGATAATGAAATAGATAATGTAATGGGTTCTCTGGTCTGTGTTGTTACTGGTTTTCCCTACAGCTTCATTCCTTGTGCTTCTGTTAAAGACTCTGTTTAGAATTTTATCAAATATACATTTTTATTTCTGCTTTGATGCAGCAAAGTTGTGACTTTGATTCCAATGCACTGACACAAGCTCACCCAGCTTCCCTACAGCAAAGTTAATACGATTTGATTCACCATGCTAAAGCTGCAGGATTTTGATTGCCCCTCATAATGTGCTTAGTATGCCTGGCATCTCTTTAATCCACCTTAATCAATATCCACAGATGAAATATGGTGAAAGTATTATTCAAATAATTCTGCAAAAATCACATCTTGCACCCCCTCTGATTTTAAGTAACAAATCTGCTCTGAGCACAATTATATATTAAAAAATGAGCTTAATTGTGAAGTATCTACCTAGTATGGGCAACAGTTGAACTCAACTTTACTCCACAAGCAAATTCAGCCCATAAAGACAATTCTACTAATACATACTAATTGCTTAGAAATAGCTATACCAACACTAAGCCCATATATTGTTTGCAGTTGCTCTGGGGAGATGAGCAAATTGTCATTCCTATTACATAATAGACCCATTTAGCCCTTGTAGTGGCAGACAGCTGAAAGCTAGGCAGCAAAGCCAGGAGGTGAATAATGGACACAGCTAGGAAGCAATTGTTAAATATGCAGCAGCAGCTGAACAATTGGAAAGACTGATAAGAGTACTGAGCAATCAAATTATATCAGATTAATTCTCAACTCAAAAGTTATCCTCTCTGCAGAAGGGAACCTATAGATCTGTTAATAAAAAGTGAGGCATTGTAAAACATAAGCAGTTATACCAATTCCCTTTTTCACTAGCTGTTTCAGCAAAATGCCAATAAATCAAAGATCATTATAACTGTCTCCTACTATTGTACAGTATTAATTCTTTTCTAAGAGAAAAAAAAAAAACCCAAAAGCAATAGGACTCTTCTGCATATGCACTGTTTTCATTAGAGTTTAATTTGATGGTGGGTTTTTTTGACACTAGGGTCCAACTAACTTCGTGACTGCATTGCAACACACATGAGCAACTTAAATCCTACGTAGCTCTTTATTTAACATATCCAGCTGTTTTGGGTTTTGTTTTCTACACAGCAGAAAGTCCCCAAAACTAGAAGCAGGAAGGATTACCAAGCCCAATTCCTTGCACTACAGACAGCTTTTAGCACTTTACTGATAACAGCCTTCCTTACCTGATACCTATAAATACCTAACATTGATTAGATATATCGACTCAAGTCCTTCCTGAAAAGCAAGGAAAGAATCTGTTTTCACCAAAATGTCAGGCACTGCATGGAAACATTAGACAGCATATCAAATTCTCAACACAGTGAACTGGCTGTGACTTGTGTAGTCACTGAGATGTGATTGTCAACTGCTGCATTTTATTTCCATGGAGTTAAGCAAGACAGGTTCCTCTGTGGTCTTATCTCTACTTTCCATTTAAGTGAAAAGTTCTATTTTTTCCATTGTTTCCTTATCTTCTAACACTAAAAAGGCAATGCTGACAGAAGAAACAAAATTCACACTCCCACAATTGCACAACTGTAATTTAAAATGCAAACTTGGATTTAATTAAATTCCTTCATTCTTGTGTATAGTTTCACATATTCAGAAACCCTATCCTGCTGTTAGCCACAGTCAACTCTTTATATTCCAATCTCACAACAGGAATAAACCTTTCTAAAGCTTTTAAAGCTACACTCCACAACTTAACACAAAAGGAGATCCTTAATACACAATAATTTACACAACAGGGAGTGAAGAAATGCTGGTTTTGAAGGCAGTCTCCTAACTTTTTGAATTGCTAGGCTTCTTGAGAAGACAGTGAAAGCTCCACAAAAGTCTTGTGTTTCATCTGTCTTCCTAACACCTCATCACCAATGAACAGAAAAGTTTTTCAGGAAACCATGCACACAAGCCCTCCTTGGGAAAACGCTCCAGAATTGATGCTAAATCTGAGCACACAGCTGGTCATCACAAACTAAGTCACTCAAGTTTCACAAAACATAGCATTTTTTGCCACTGGTGAACCACTGATTCTTGTGCTTTAAACACACAGGGCTCCTCATAAAAGAAATACAGTAGAGCTGGTGATTCTCTTTCTACACCTGATCTACAAAAAAGAAATACTAGATCATGATTCTTGATCTAGATTCTTGATTCATGATGTCCTTTAAATGGTAACCAAAAGCAATCACATTTTTTACTGTATTTTTTTGTTCTAAGTAGGGGCAGATTTTGGTTTTGTCCAAAAGAAAACAAGCACTTCATTTCACAAGAGCCGGATCCAGCATCACCACAGCTTTTATTGTCCACTTTAGGCAGGGAGGGGGAGATCTCCCAGAATTTAGAGAGACGAAAAGTTCTCTGCAAGTTCTGTCCCTTTGACAGACATGGACACTTCTCCGCATAATGATCATTTTTTGATTTCTTCCCCTCTCCCCTAAAGTCTTAAAGGTAGGTATAAGACTGTAAAGGCACTGTTACCAAGGCAACTCATACAGCTCATCATCATCTAGATCTCACTATTAAAAATTTTGTTTTGTATGAATAAACCACCCTTTTCCTTCATGGAATCTTGTAACAGGGTGCGCTGAAGAACCGCCTTGTTCTAAATTGTTAAAGACCAGGATAGTCCAAGCATAGCATTCTATAGCAGGTGAAACGAATTGAAAGAACTGCTCCATAAATGCCTTCTGGGTTTCCCTTGCCCCCATTCTACCTATATATGGGCATATGCTCCCCTACTGTATACACATGTCTGTTACCCAGGTCCTACCTTCCTCAAGACAGTAACTTCATTAATTCTGGAGAAGTACTGTTAACAAATTTGGCATGGAAAAGACAAATGTATTTGTAAGAAGTTATTGAAGGACTCACATCAATTTGACATTACTTTAAATGCCACATAGTAGTTGGAGAAAAGGCCAATCTCAAATTCATATAGGATTATAACAATTTTTAATCTGGATGAAGACACATTTAATTGCAAATACTTGCAAGAGGGGAACAAAACTGCTCTCAAGAAAAACAGAAACAATAGTGATTTTTTTATGATAATCATTTATCACCTTGAGCAAAAATTAACTATGACACATGACCTTTTGGAATAAGGCATGTCTGCAAACCATTCATTAGCAGGTTATTAGGCTAACCAAACAGAAACACTGTGGATATGTTTGTGCATTTTCATTCATTACTCTTCAGCACATCAGTTTATCCTGGTAGTGCTGAAATCAGTAGGAGGTTTAACATTGAATTTATAGGGTTTCCTCAGACTAAGAGGACATAAACTTAGATCTGGCATGAGGCTCTGTACACCACTGAAAGCACAGTAACACCTTCAGTGAAAGATGTTTTTAATTCAGTTAGATGAGAACACAGTACTGCTCTGTTTCTGGCAACATAAGTATCATTAAAATGCGCTAAGAAAGGAAGCTAGCCAATAGCATGGTGTTCTGAGATCTAATGATGATGGAAAAAAGTTATCATTCTGAAATAATAGAATATAATCAGATCAAGATTTCACAAGAGATAAGTCAGATACTTCAAAATAGAGCTCACGTGTAAACCTAGAGCAGTCATTAAGGGAAGAAGAATGGGCAAGCTGGTCATTTTTGGCAGCAGGGAGGGTTTCCCATTAGATAAATATGGCAGTAAACAGATTAGAGGAGCATTAAGTCAGGAAATATGAGCTGTCCTACCTTGCTGTCTCGATACCCTGTAAAAATTGTTGAGTAACAACGCTGAAAGGTGCTGATCATCACTGTTTCCCAAAAGGCTACCTAGCACTAAGGATAGTACATCACTCCTTAGGAATTTAAGTCCTATGAGACAAAGCTTCATAGTAAAGATGCTACAGTTAGTGAAACAAGACTATATATTACAAGTCTTTTAAGGGTTTGTCTTGCCTACTCTTGCCACCATTTCTGTCTTTGTACACCTTTCTGCACAACTGGAATGACCAAAAAATATATGAAAGAGTTCACACTTCTGTTTTTCAAAATTTCATGAGGGAAGACCTATTTGAAACTCATCTCCTCAATTTTCCTTCCATCCAAAAACTTTAAGGTAAGAGCAGCACATCAGAAGTCCAGGAAGCAAATTTCTGAGTATTAAAAACAAGCAACCTGGAATAGAAAACAAGACAACAAATGTAACTGTAAAATTAGTGGCGCCTGCTTTAGTACTAATACATGCAAGTTCAGTTATGTGAACATATTCTGTAAACAACAGAAAGGATTAGGTATTCAAACAATAAAATTCTTGGTAATCAAAGAGTGCACAAATTAAAAAACGCAAATGGAACAGGATTCCATAGTCAAACAGCACCTACCATAAGAGATTGGAAAAGCAAAAGAAATTCCCAAATTAATATAATTCTTCATATTCTAAGATGTAGTATTCACAGAACCAGCAGGAAATGAATTTACTCAAAGAACAGCATGCACCTGCAGTAACTCTTCCACTGAATACATGGAGATGCTTAACTAAGCAAGAGAAGAGACTCCTCTGCAGAACTGCTGCTGCTGAGTCAATGTGCTGATTTTGCAGTGGATTTCCAAAACTTGCCAGTTCAGATTCTCCAAGCTTATCCCACATGCAGAACCTGGTACATGAACCCAGCCAAGGCAGAACTCATACTTCTAGCATGAGGTTAAAGGCAAGGCAAGACAGCTCTATCAGCTCAGCTTCCCTACACAAGGGAGGCAGCAGTGAGAATAAGAGATAAAGAGAGGGACAGAATTGCTTATCCTGTGGGAGAGTTTTACCACAGGACGGAGCCAGTCACAGATGCACACGCAGCCTGACACCACGCTGATGGCAACTGGTAATGATGCTAACTCTAAGCCCATTGCTGGTGACACAACTTGACACAGGAACCTCCTACGCAACAAATGCTAACACTGAGTCAGAGCGTTAGTTTGAAAACTAATCCACGGTATTATCTATCAAATTCTTGTATTAGCCCTGCTGCTAACTGTATATCCTTCTTGCTCCTGTTGACTTAACAAGTGCTAACAAGAAGTTAACAGCTTCAGATCTACATCTTTTATAACCTTTTCACACCAGCTTGCTGGCAGGTCTATTATTCAAAAAGACAACTAAGTGTATTGTATTTTTTTAATTAAATTACCAGCAAAAAGGTTCAGAAAATCACTAGCATAAGGAGGTGATGTTTTCATCAGAGGAAGACTTTGAAAACACCTCAGTGTCTGGTTAAAGCTTTACCCACCTCAAATCTTTTCAAATGGATCTCCATCTCAGGTAGCCTCTAACCATGCTGACAGGGAGCAAGGCAAGGACCAAAGCTCAGCCCCCAAGTATTGTGGTTTAACCCCAGCTGGCAACTAAGAACCACACAGCTGGCTTGCTCACTCCCCCCACAATGGGTTGAGGGGAAGAGAATTGGAAGGGTAAAAGTAAGAAAAATCATCAGCTGAGATAAGAACAGTTTCATAATTGAAATATAAATTGTAATGAAAAGGAAAATAACAAGGAGAAAAACAAAACCCAAGAAAGACAAGTGATGCAAATGAAAGTAACTGCTCACTACTAAACGACCGATGCATAGCCAGTCCCTCAGCAACTGATGTCCCACCCAACTGTCTCACAGTGCTATTGCTGAGCATGGCACCACATGGTATGAATATCCCTCTGATCAGCCGGGGTCAGCTGTCCCAGCTATGTCACCTCCAAACCTCTTATGCACCCTCATCCTGCTTGCTGGTGGGGTGAGAGACAGAAAAGGCCTTGATTCTGCGCAAGCACTGCTCAGCAGTAACTGAAACACCCCTGTGTTACCAACAGCATTTCCAGCACAAATCCAAAACATGACCCCATACTAGCTACTGTGAAGAAAATTAACTCTACCCCAGCCAAAACCAACACACTGAGCCCCCCTCAGCAGTCTCTTAGTGGCCCCATGGGTTTTCCCTTGGCCTATGTTTCTCAAAGCACCACATGCAGTCATATCCATCCAGATTTGCAGTTTGTCTCAGTGAGCTTCTGTTCCTAGAAGTCCTGCTTTGAGGTTCACAGCCTATGCACAATTAGACAAATATCAGTTGACAAAAAATAGGAAGAGATTATATTTTCCTTGGAGTAGGGAGATAAACTACAGAAGTTCTCTGGGTTTTCCAAACATACTTCTCTATTATTCCATATTGGAGAGACTAGAAAAGTTGGGATTCGGCTTTCTTGCACTTCTCCCTAGGCTCTGGTAGTTATCTTGGAAGGAAGCAACCAGTCAAGCAACAAAGCTTTACCTTTTACAAGGGAGGTCTACCCTAAGAAACAGATTGATATTTAGATCTAAGGTCAGTGATGGTCAGTCAGTACATATTTAACTCACACAAAATTACTTTCAAGCTATAAATCAAATCATTTTCCAGCATGAAGAGCAGCTCTGCTTTGACAGAAGCCTAATATGCATATGCTGCATTCCTGTATGTGGCATCTTGCTGCGGGACAACTTTTTGGATTGCATCTACATCAGAGCACTTCACAGCCATAAAAATAGATGCTGCTGCAGCTGCACCCATTTCTATTTGTTTAACAGTTGGCCAGGAGGCACACACATGTTGTGCTTTGAAGACGTCTTACCCCCTACCAGACTAGGCACCATAAAATATTTGTAGATTATTTTAGGTGGCATTTTACTGCAAATTCCATATGCTTAGCTGAACTATTCCATGCTCAGAATGACAATAAAGAGAATACTACATTTGAATGTACCATGTAGTAAGGATTTTCTCCTTTAGCTGTTATAGCCCGTTATCTTCTAAAATAAACAATGCACAGCTTTCTTCTATCAGCCAAGTTCCACAGTATGAGACACCCCTGTGCATCATAAAGATGTACGCTCAAAGTTCTACTCCACGATTCAGTATCATCTCCATTCACCAGTATTTTCACAAGAGGATAGAGATTGAAGGGTGCGACTTCTTCAATACAGTGTATAATGGAAAAGGGAATGAAGCAAGGCAGCTACGGTTCCTTTCCCCAAGCAAACTGTATGGTTTTGCTTATAGCTATAGGCATAACCACATGATGATGGGGCACTTAAAATAAAAAACAAAATAGGGGAACCAAATAACAAGTGTCTGATCTCCAGAATAACTTAATACATACTGAAGGGAAACAGCCGCTATTATGGAAAAAGCACTTTAAAGAATTTGTACTTATATGCTATCACAAATTAACAAAGAGACTGAAGAAAGATATGTAACTTTGGGCCATACAGTAACTCTTCTCTGCTGCACGATCATACATTTGCTCTTGCAGGTATGGTCCAGCAAAATGGCATAGCAATGTTGTATATAAGGTTAGCTTTGCAGGGAAAGATGGACAGTGCAGACTGCAATGCAGGAGGACAGAACTTGCTAGCTAGAGTGAACAGGTCTGAGGTCTCACCTTGCTTGCAGAAGAAACTTTCTACTACATTAAGCTACTACTAGCATGGGTAACCAATCTAGCAGAAAGGATGATCTTTTAGAAGCTATTACAATATTAAGATCCTAAAGCAGCTCACTGGATCAGCTAACTAGCGATAAAGTAGTTGGGATAATCTCAGCTACACCCAACAATGAACTCTGGCCAAATGTCAGAGCTTTTAGCCTGCTTTGACTAAAGCTGGCCAGGCACCAGCCTTGTGCAACAGCTCCAGCGTAAACAGGGCTTCATACAGTTCTCCAGACATCTCTCCCTATCTTTTCTTTGTGTCACTTAACAAGAAATTCTGCAACTTCTGCAATTCAAAAAGTTTCTTTTCCCTTGGGCTTTAAACATTAAATTTATCTATTGGGATCTATTTTATACCACTTAATACATCCTTCTTTTGTCCACTGCATTCACAGCTCATAAAGTCTATTAACATCTACTTTAAATACAGAAGAAATGTATGTTTTCCTTCTCATTTCCCTTCCTGCTTTCTGCCCATTTATAGCTCAAAGACAGCACCTTTTGCACTAAATCATGACCAGACTCATTAACATTAGAGAACTTTTCCCATTAAATAGGCAATTGATTGATACACAAACACTTCACTCCTAAAAGCTTTTTTTTCAGCACTTCATTAATATTTTTCAATGCTGAACTATTATACCCTCCCAAAGCGTGTCTTTATTGTCCCATTTCCTCGGTATACCACTAATGACATAACAAAAGGAGAGGAGGCAATTGTGGATAAATCAGACTTCCCATTAGGTTTCCCTAATGCCATCTGTGCTGGCTGTCATGGCACTATATGTTTCAAGACAATGTCGCACGGGTCACACACCACACTCCAGCCACTGGTCTCTACTGCTGTATTTGTCACAGTCCCGTACTTCTACTGTCTGCCTTCATGTGCTTGTCTGCGGAGACAGCTTCCAGTCACCTAAACCAGGACCACACAGCTGAGCTCCCAGCACTACAGATGCCCTTCTCCTCCGGAAAACTGGCAACCCATTCCCTGGTTCCATACTGTGTAATTTATGAATTACAGATTTCAAGACTTGAAAGACAACATGTCGCATTTTGAATGGCCTGTTACTTCCAAGAAATTTCCCCCACACAAGATTGTCAGGTTAAACAGTCTTTCTGGCAGAGAATAGCATTTTCAAAGAAATAAATAAGCAGGATGCTTAAATCATAAACAAGATTTAGGAATATGTGAACATTTCTTTCTACAAATTTAACACCAGCAAAAGACAGAATGAAATACTGATCCATGTTTCTGAATTAGCTTTCTGAGGTTTGCAACCACCTTTTTCATAGCTGCGAACACAGCACAGCAAAAAAAAAAAAAACTGATCATCACTCACTTTGCAAGCTGAACTGCATGGATCATTAATGGTTGACTTGTTAATTAAATACGGTAGCAGAATCCTAGATTAGTTCTGTCTTTATAAGAACACCATTAATAAACCTGGTTTTCAATTTAGGAAACATCACCTCTGCATACAGTAGCCATTGTAATATTCCTGCTAAGTACAATACTCCATTCATTACCTTGACAGGTCGCATCACTTAGGCCATCCGCAGGAATATATTTCATCAGCTTGAAAATGCTATCTCTGTTTCCATGTAGAAGCCCCATGCCCATGCCCCATGCATGACATCCCCTTTAAATCTCACATCAACATTTTCATAAACCAGTGGGCGCAACAGCCAAACCCACAAACAAGAGAACTGCACTAGGTTTTCCAGTTTATTATTTGGCACCACACAAAATGACACTTTAGCTGAAGAATTCTCTTCCTCATGGTTTTCTTTTGTCAGTTTCTTGCAGCGTATGCAAAAATGGAAAAAATACTTTCCTACAATGTTCAACAAGGAACCCAAGCAAACTCAGTACGGCTTTGTTCTTAATCCTTTTATACTGCATATTACGGTATGAACATAAGCATGCAAAACAGTGCAACAGCTGTGGGTTCTAATTTTTATTTACCATGTAATGCATCAGTAACATTGATACAACCCAGCCCTATGTTCCTTAAGTATGGTATCAAAGATCAACACTGTACTTTCAAAAGAGAGACAGCAAGTGCCCTTACGAATAATATGCAAGAAGCCCTCAGAAAACTGGTAGCTAAAAGGAGATTCTTTCTTGAAAGTTTCTGTGAAACATCTCATGCAATCAGAATGACTAACACTCCTACATTATACATACATGTACATATTTTTACTTCTTATATATAGAGACACATAGAAGCATCCTTCAGATTTTGAAAATATTAATTCAGGGACTGAAAGACTTAACATATGATGATTAAATGATTAGCACTTTGAAATGCTGAGGTAGCAATAATGCTAAAATACATGCTGAGATTACACCCTGCCTTCATTAGGCAGATAAAGTCATTGCTATGGAAGTGTAAGATTGTCTTTTAGGACAGTACTTAATCAGGCTTCAAGTATGTATTGCTAATAACTGTGAATAATAAATTACTTCAAAGACTGAAGCACACATGCATATAGAATACTGGTAAATAGCTCTCAAGATGTCTGTTCCAGAGACAGGAAATCTCTTCCATACTTCTACAAAGTGAATTTATTCATTATCACAAATCCTCAATGAAATCTTCACTATTTTCTATTTCAGGTATACACAAAAGGAAATATTAGGAAATAGTGACTTATGAAACAAAGCAGAGCTCCAATGAAGAATAGGCATGGTTCTTCCTTCTGTACACCATTTTTAAGGAGATGCAACTGATCCACTTTGAACAGAGTTTTCCTAACGCATGTTTCTCACATTAAAAGTTATTTCACAGCAAACACTTGGTATTTTAAGAGATTTAGTCTGCCTCCATTTCTGAGGACAAAATCCCTCACTCACCAAAGAGCATGACTAAAATTCTGTCTTTGAGAAGCACTGGTATGACAGCTTTGGTGTGATTAGGTATCTATGCATACAACTCCTGCTTCTTCAGTACTACTATTTTGCTACCCCTCCCAAGCTAAGGTGTCCATACTCTTTCACCCCCAAAATACATCACAAGAGAAGTGTATAAACATTAATCAATAAATCCTCTGGTCAGTGCTCTAACTAGGAATTCTGTAAAAGTATGGTGAGCTACATAAGAGGCAGAAGGAAGGAGCCCATCTTAATTCTGCACACCCAAGATACAGCTTCTTTTACTTATAAGTGGATCTTTACACTTCCAGCAGATATTTATACTTTTAAACCAAATAAGTTTTTAAAGTACATAGCAAGAAAACATTTACTCAAATTCAGTGCACTCCCACAAGACTTCTCATTATAGAGTATTAATATTTGTTAATAATATTACCATTACATAAATAATATTACAAGTAAATGCACTTTTGAGATAATGCTTTTGCTTCTCTAAACTGGTACAACAACACTGATTTACACTGGAGTTAAACAAAACTGCACTAGGAGCAATGTCATTCATTCTAGATTCACAGAGCTGATACTAACAGTATTTACCTTGCATCCAAACTGAGAATGAATGGCTTAATCCCATCACTAGCATGAAAAGAAAATCATGAAAATAAACCTGTACAGTTTACTGTACTGGCTACAAAATCTGGTCAAAACAGAGAGTGCTGTCACTAGCAGCCAAAGCCATAACACAAATCCAGTTGTGCCTGTGTTCACATAAATGTCTGTCAACTCTGTTACTTTTAGTAGGCATAGCACAGTACAGGGAGATGTTTTGCATGGAGGAAAGATGGGAAGAGGGAGTAATTGGGTTATTAAAATGTTAATATCTGCATTCTAGAAAATTACTACATGAAAAAGGACAGACTTCCCTCAAATGAAAAGGCTTTGTTACAGAATTTAATTCTGCAGTTCATCCTATTTTAAATGGGTTTTGCTTGTTACCTTCTGCCATATAGTACATCATGAAACCATTCATACAGCCCTTTTGCAAAAATGAATTTTTTGCATTTACTGTGTTACAGTGCTTGCAATTAAAACAAAGCAGTATTTCTGCACAGCTACAAAATAAGGTATTAAATGATAAACCACAGTCTTCCGTATGCTTAGACAAGAACCAAGATTTTGCAGATACCTTCCTTAATGAGGGGGAAGTCTTTTTGCTTCTTTTAAATTACTTTAAATAAATACAATTTTCTCTGTTAAGGAGATATTGAATAAATTATACTAGTTAATGTGCTTTTTAGATGGACTCAATATCAGATATTCACAGCAACATAATAGACTAAATCAAGATCAGTATTGTGTCCCTCGAAGGATGAATAATTCTTAGCTGCAATACGCAAAAAACCACAGGGCTGCAGAAAATTTCTCTCTGACCACATAGCTGAGGTTCCCATTTATTCTGAAACTACTACATATAATGCCTCAAAAATGAGACTACAGCAAGCAAAATGTACCCTTTTTCCAGAACAATGCTTTAATGCTACACATCAATTTCTCACACTATTTGTATATGTAGCAAAAAGTTCCTTCAAGGGAAAAAGATGTATTAAACACATGTGTCCATGTATATGCAGGAGTATTTTGGTGGTACTGTCTTCGGTACCAGAGACTACAGCTCCTCTTTTGCCTACAGAGGTTGCAATTCGGAGGCAAGCTACAGGATTATCTCAATTGCAAAACCAGCCACCAATACATTTATGTTGCAAATTCACACATTTTTCTTCTCAACACTAAACCAGTTATTTTTGTCACATGATCATATATATAATACATTTAGTTTTATTGTACTCTACGTCCTTAAAATAATTTTATTCCTTTTTGAATTAAGCATGTCACTTATAACCACAAATTAGTACAATTAATTCTTTAAAAGCTAAGTCCAAGAACTGAATGACTGCATATTAGCATGGGCTCAGCACTCTTAATATTAAGCCTGTAAAAATCAGAAAAAGAAAAACCGTGTATTCACTTCAACTTATTATTTTCTTAAATACTGTAGATCAACAAACCATAAAATTTAATAGATTACTAATATGACAGTTCAGTTGTAGATTAGGTGATTTTGTATTTATGATGCATTATGTGGTTTTATATTTAATTATTGTATAGACTACTGCTGAATGTTGATCTCGACCAGCTGGCAGTCACCCACCCCAATCACTTTCTCATCCTCCCTCCTCAACAGGTCAGGGGGAAAAAATAAGTTCACAACAGGAAGATCGTTTATCAGTTATCAACATGGGCAAAACAGATTTGACCTGGGGAAAATTAATTTAATTCTTTGTCAATTAGAGTAGAATGGTGAGAAACAGACAATAACACCTCCCCCCATCCCTTCTTCCCAGACTCCATTTTATTCCTTCATTAAGACTCTTCTGCTTCCTTCACCCACTTCTGCAAGGAGATGGGGAATGCGGGGTTGTGGTCATCCATAGCAGTTCCATTATGTCACTGCTTCCTCTTCATGCTTTTTCCCTGCTCCAGCTTGGGTCCTCACACTTTTTTCCTCCTCACTCTGCTGGGCAGCATATTGGCCTTTCTTAAGTACGTACAGGTTCTTAACTTTAGGTTCATAGAGATACCACCAGCTTGGCCGAGGCACTCAGCTATGGGTGCAGCAAGCCCATGGGAGCCAGCTGTGTTCAGCACAGGGCAGCTCCTGGTCTCTTCCCACAGAGGCCACCCCTCCAGTCCTGCCACTAACAACACCTAGAAACCTACAACCAGTACAACTATTTACTGACAAATAAATTGTTTCTGTATCATTCCAGAGTACTCAATTCCTCAGTCTCCCAAAGCAGGAACATAATGTCAAACAGCTACCATTTACTAGGAAAAACAACAATTCCCAGTGTAACCAAGGACAGGTTTTCCCTGGTGCAACACGCTCCCAAACACTTAAAGCAGAACAAAAAGCCTCACAAGCTTTGATGCTGGTAGGATCCATTCTAAGAAAACTTAACTCTACACCATGCTTAAACCAGGTGGTATTCTTACAGACAAACCATAAACTGGAATAAAGTCCTTGAAGAAATATTTTTATTTGGAGAGCAAAATGTATACAAAGAATAAAAACAGATTAACATATTCATTAAGGAACTCTAAATTTAATACATAAATTCATTAGGGAAGCAATAAACATACTGTATAAATTAATTAGTTTGTGGTTATCCTCATTAAATGCTACTTAATGAGTTAATAAACTTGGAAAGGAAAGACAAATTGCTAAAGTGCATGCACAGGATTTTTCTGGGGTTTGTTTTTTTCCAAATCAGCATGTTTAACTGAATGTTGCAGCTCTGGATACAAGCCAGTAATATTTATGCAAGGTGGTCACTTTACCTTCTAGACAGCATTAACCAGTACCTTTTCCCACAGGATATGAATGTGCCAGAAAAGTGCAGACATTACAAAGTTTGACTGCAGATGGTACTCTTGCTAAGGCTTAAGAATCCCCTGCTTCTTAAAATTAAGAAGAAAACTTATTTGTATTACAGGATAACTTCCAGCTTCTTGGGAAATATTAATCAGAAACATACATACACATATCTATACCTATACACACAACACAGATGCACACACTAAAAATATACTGCTACATTTGAGAATTAAGACTTTTGTGACCTTTCAGTGCCTGAGGATGATAAACACAAGGCTGCGAGCAACCTGGCCGAGTGGAAGGAGTCCCTGCCCATGGCAGGGGGGTTGGAACTAGATGAGCTTTAAGGTCCCTTCCAACCCAAATAATTCTACATTGTCACACTTACAAACAGGGAAAAGTCCAAGCAGCACTGGGGAAGCCATATCCAGCACCAATGACCGCTTTAACTTTTGTGATGGGGGTATAGGCGCCTACTCCAGCATTGATCGAGCTCTGTGATTAGCATGTTATGGGAGATTCAAATGGTGGCTCCATTTGTCATCTCACAAGTATAGACTGCTTATGCTTCCATTTTCTGGAGCACAAAGGCTCAAAGTGCTGTGGGTCAATGTTGTGATTTAAACAAAAAAAAAAAAAAGCGCCACATACAGACATTTTTCACTTGCTGTCTTCCCCTGCCATAAGGTAGAATTGAGAGAAGATGGCTAACTGCATCCCAGAGTACATTAATCATATTTATAGTATTGATACCTTCATTTTAGAGCAAAATATAGCCTAAACACATCTTTGACTCTGATGCACCACTGGTGCATTAACTAAGCATGGTTCAGTGAACGTATCAATAACCAATCCTCTCATCTTCCCAGGACATATACAATTCGCAGTGAAACTATCAGTGCTACCTTAATAAAATATTTAAAGCGAATTTTGACTATTACATGTTCAAGCAATTCCATAGATAATCTCAGGATATCAATCCAATTTTTCACCCCTTAAATTGAACTCCTTAAGACAAATTTACAGCAATATAAGCTATTGCCCTTTGGAGGGACAATAAACAAAGAAAGTACTCTTTCAAACAAAGACTGCCAGTCCTTTTAAGGGATTCTCATTTCTTGGATTATGTTACTTTTTTCCCCCCAAGAATACCCAGGCCATGGAAATTAGTGTGCTTAATTCCTGATTCGTTGAGAAATATCAAGCAAGTTTCTACGGCCATGACTACATCAACAAAAAAAAAAGGGGGGGGGCAAAAAACCCAAACCGAAACAAAAAAAAAAAAAGGGCAAAAAGGAAAAAAAAGCAATTTCCAGCATGACCAAACAGGTCAGACCTCAGTATCAGCTATTAGCATGAGAATCCTTTTGAAAGAAAATCCAGATGAAATTAGCTATCAAAGCAACATCAGAGAATGCTACAGTACCTGTCTTCATTCATGTAAGCTGCTCTGCACTGCTATGTCAGTAGCATTAAATCCACAAGCGAAGAAAAACCAAAAGTGTGTTTCAGCATGTGCTGATAAATAAGAGATAACAGAAATTCTTTCCTTAGAAGTAAATAACCCTGTAGCCTGCTGCCTGAGCAAACCTTTAACTCTTTTAAAACCTAGTCAGTTTGTAAACAGAGCCGCGTCCATCAATCACACTAAGTCTTTAGAAATTTTCAATTGATTTTGGTCACTTAAGCATAATTCACAAAGAATTCACAAGCCACAGCACAGTTAAATGCCATCTCCACAACTAGATAAAAATGTATATTAAATCAAGACATACTCATGTTACAAACAGGTCCTCAAGAGTTTTGTGCTGACACTTAGGCAATAAGAAAGCTAATGAGAACAACTACACCCTGCTCAGCACTGTTTAGGAAACTAACAAACTGACTTGGGATGATTAGTCATCAAGCCCCTGAAGGAAGAAGCAACACCATTTAAGGAGGTGGAGGGAAAGAGAGGCAGATCATAACATACTCATCCAAGGAAATCTTTGATCCAACACTAATTACTGGAATAATACTAGAAATCATACTAGAGATAACATTTAACATGAATAAGTTTAGCCATTTATCTCAGTTACAGTTATATATTTTTGTTGTATTGATAGGCACTTTAGCCTTCATTCATGCCTTCATTTTCAGCAGTTATGACAGTACTTTAAAAGAACAATACTGAAAAGAAGTTTAAATGTGGTTTGAAACCAAAGAACCACAACTGGTCACTGCCTTCATTTTCACAAAAAGAGCCACAGAAGTTGCAAAATGAAGGATGGGCAGTACAGACTGGGACTGGTTTTCTTTCTGTTTTCCTTTAATATGCCTTTATTATCTCACTCCTGAACCATTATGTCTGTGGAAGAGGAAAGGTCATAAGTAGCCAGTGGCTGCACCAGCTGGGAGCTGGAAACAGCACTTGTAGCTTTCAGCTGTCAGACGTTGGCTGAAATTTAGCAAGTGCCAATATGAAACAAACTGCAAACCCAGAGATTTTTCTAAACTAGCAAGAATAAATGAAGAATAAATTTGAAATCTGTTATGTTATTATACCATACATAAAGCGTTGCAAACTGTTCAGTCTTGCCAGTTCCCAGGTTAGCAGAACTCCCACCATGTTCTGGGTTTAAACACCGAAGCAAAAGGCTATTTTGTATTACACTTGATCCTGCTAAAATTCCCTGACCTCTTTTCTCTCTGGTTGATAAGTTTTTGTGAAAGTAAGGAGTGACAACAAAACAAAATGAGACCAAATAATAGTCATTGCTTACTTATTCTTACAGGTGTGCCCATGAATTGCTGACATCTTACCAATAAGGAATAAAGCCAAAAATGCAGAAACAACAGAAGGAAGATGTAGAAAGCAGCAGAACTACACAAATATTTTCTAGCTCCACCAACGTGGGGCTTTGGATCCAACCTCACATTCTATATCCAAAACAGTATCTTTTGTGAACTAGATTCGCCTCTTCCAAGCAGCAAGCTCTGTGAGAACTCATGTGTTTGAACTGAGAAGGAATTCACATGTGTGTACTCAGCCCACAAGCAGGACCAAATAAAAGGGAAATGGCTTCATCCATAACTAAGTTCAGCAAATATGCAGACACAACATTGCTGTCCTTCCTTTCCGACAAGATCAGCTAACATTTAAGCATGGATATAGGAAAACATCCGGGCCCATCCTTCATCATTCCAAAATGCCAGCCTGTTTAACAACACAAAAAACCCTCTTGGAACGTGAACAGCCAGCCACAGCACCCCACCACCTCACACTGGCCTTTCAGGCATTCTCATCCACAGCGAAGAAGATGCTGCACTGAATCGAGACCCAAGGGTAGGTGATAAAAGGGCCCATGGTGCTCATCTTGGCAGCATGCATGTTTCTGTGATTGCAAGACCTGACAAAATGATGCAAAGAACCAGAACATGCTGCTGCAGCCCATCACTCTCATTGTGCTTAAACCAATGAGGACAAATTTGCCATGCAAGTCACTATATTTCATTAAAGGGTCAGGCACAACTTGACAGATCAGCAGACAACCTGACCAAACTCACTGCTTTGTCCCTTAAAAGTAGACCATTACCCTTCCTTCTTCCACTCCCAGGGTATCATATGTTCTGTGGCCCTTGCTCTTGGATAGCTGAGAAATTCTGTCCTACTCACTGGCACTGAACTGACTTTAAAAATCCTATATATTTTATTTAAATTATAGTCTTTAAACATTAAGATCTAGTTAAATTATAGCTTACTATATACAGCAGAAAAACAGAAATGAAATGTGTTCTTCGCTAATGAAACACCTCTGGCTTAAATTATATTTGCTACCTCATTTGTCACTGTAGACACTACCTAATTTGCCCTTGCTCTTCTCTCATCTGATAGAAAGTTTTTTGGAGCAGGGACTGTTACTTATCACACATCTGTACAGGACCTAGGCCACCAAACCCCAAAGGCTCTGAAGTGCTACTGCATTCCAACGTCCTCATCAAATAATGAGGACATTTGACTGCTCTATCAGACATTACTTGCATTAGCTACATTTAAAACTAATGAGGAGAAAAAGCCTGAAAGTGGTAGTTTCCAGTCTTAGAAAACTATGCAAAGAACATAGTAAAACCACCTTAATCTGCCTGTTTGCACTGTTAGTAACTAGATACTTGTTGTATTCAGGTCTCCTGGAACATAATTTCTATGAAGCAGAGAAACACAGGGGTGCTGCAGCCCACAGACAGCTTCAGCAGCAGCAGCAGCCACAGCGATGCTGCGCAGTTTGCATGCCCAGCATTCCTCTTTCTGCAACAACTGCACAGTTACCCCAATCCAATGCCTTTTATTAAAGCTTTGTAAAGTAGATGTAACATCGTGCCCAAACATCCTCTATTAGACTACAAGTTGAGGGAATATGACAAGGGAGGGGGGAGAACAACCACAAACACAAAAGTCCCATACCAAGGAATAAAACAGCACTTTCTTAGAGGGAACAAAAAACCCTTCAGCATTCTGGAAGGCAGTAGCTGCAACAAAGAAGTACAAACATAAGCATAAATTCAGAAAGCCTGGGTAGTAGTTACACCAACAGACAAAACACAGAAATAAAAACTGTTCATATTGTGAAGCTATAAAGTCTCTGTGGGTGAAAGTTACCATGAACCAGCTTTGCTTCCTCAGCATTTATTCTGAGAATATTCCCCACCATGATAACAGGTTTGATCTCAAAACATTTGACTATTAGAGTACCCTTCAGCTCCTGTGTGCTGCATGTGCCCACATTTCTTTTCACATGAGGAAAAAGAATATATCTGTAAGCAACGAAAAGATGATTTAATACCAAAATCTCACTTGATACAGAATGAGTATAAATCTACTGATGCTGTCACTATCCACTTACTCCTCTGCATAGTAAGGAACAGCCACCATTGGAGCTAGGATCTCTCCTCTGGCAGTGCTTGTATTAAAACCCAGCTAGATCTGACACTCAGGAGTGCTTCCAAGCTCTTTCTATCACAGGCATGAGAGGGCAGTTAAGGTCAGAAGACCTCCTGGGAGAGTGCTAGAGAAATGTCCCAGGCAGAGGAAGCCAAACTTGGCAGGGTCTGCACCCATACTGTTAGTCCAGAGCAGACCTTGAAACAAATTAGCCAGCCAACAATGCCTTTTTCCCCTCCCACCGGCCCCTCTTCAGAAAAAAATACTGCTCTATCTCTGGTAGGGATACTGAATTAATCAGCATATATGCAGTGTGAACAATCAGGAGACTTGAACCTGGGACTAAAGTGAGAGTCAAATTATTTGACACTAAAACACATTCAGTGAAAGGGGTCAAGGAAGTACTGGACCGCTTGACATCAAAAACAGGATCTGTGGAAGGAAGTGGAAGCAGAGTAGCTCACAGTGTTTTTGTATCCTTTCCTTTATATGGCTGTGTTGGCACACTGGGATGTAGACGAGCATTTCCTGCTGAGAAAGGAAGCAATGTGACAGGACTGAGCAATCATGAGCCTAGGACACAATCTCACATGCTGAAGCAACTCCGACTGTTTTTGCATTAAAACACACATATCCACGCCCAGTGGTCCCCAAGCACACAGCAGCTCTGCCTATATGCAAGCCATTTTCTTTTACAAAAAAAGATTAGTTTAAAAGCCTACTGCAATTGTTGTGCAATAAAAACAAGTTACAAGCTTTTAGGCTTAATTGTTTTGTCAGTCCAATAAGGGAATAAGGTATTTTGAGCCTGAGAGCTTGTTTGTTTCTTTTCCAGCTGCATCTATTAAACTAATGAACAGATCTCTCTCTCCAGACCTTTTTTATATTACATTACTCCAGACTGGCCATAAAGCTCCCTATCTTCACAACCATCAAAAACCTAGCATTTAAAAAACAGCAAAATTATTAGGTTTCAGTTCTGCAAAGCATGAACTACCTTCCAGAGCTAAAGATCAGTCAAATTTATCAGTCCCTGGAAAAAGCAAGTCTGCTTATCAAAATTAAGCAAATACTTGAAAGACCTTCTCTGAGAAGCAAACTTCTATGACCACCTGCTTCATGGGCCAGGATATTCTCTACCAAGTTCTCTGTTCCACTGAAACATGCTATACAGATTACCTGGAAGCAAGCTACAAGAACAGCTTTATCCTTGCAAGGCCATGCTACATTTTAGAGTGAGCTTATGGCTGCTTCAAGTTGCACCTTACCATCTATGTCTTGGCTGCTATGAAGTGCAAGAGCTCACAGCCAGTACACCCTGGCTACACTCCAAGCCCTCCTCCTCGCCCTTAGAAGAAGGCCAGAGATAACTGTGGTATAAAGTGATTCAAGCATGCCTTCTCCACTAGGTAATATCTGAGCAGAATGTGATCCTACAGATGGATGTTCTAAAGTAAGAGTCTTTGGTTGTGAGAACTCACTATAATAGGTTTTTATAAACACTTGGCACATTATCCATGCTTGCCATCATGTAAAAATAGAACAAATAGCAATATTTCCTTATAGGCATTGTGTATAGACCATTGTCACAAGAAATAAAGCTCTCTGAGTACTGGAAGCTAGTGGTTCTGATTTCCTTAAGAGCATATTTTCCATAAAAAGTCTTGCTCCAATGCTAATTAATAAAATTAGCAAGAAGCTTACGAGCAATTAGATCAGGGTGTTAAATCACAAATGTTCCTTAAATAAAACTCCTAATTAGGACACACTGCATTTTTATCTACAAGATAGATCTGACAGACTGCCCAAACTTTCCCTTCCAGCTGACATCCAGGACACTACCAGGGAAACATTAAGCACCCACAGTACCCTCTTCTGGAAAGAGACCATGTTTGACTTGTGCAGGCACATGCAAGGACTCCTATGCCCATCCTCTTCGACACCAGAGAGGCATAGTAGAGAGTCACGGCCACACATTCAGATACCTACCACAAGCAGGTCATTTTATCTCTCTCCTTTGATTACATAGGGAGCCTGGACACTTGCTCAGATTAAGCTCCCATGACGGGATTTAGCTGCTGATGCCATAAAAATACAGAACTATCAACAATATCCAGTCTTCCCTCCTCCTACATGGTATTTCTAAGACTCTAAGATAAATGCAGTTGAATAGATCTTTTGTTTATTACACCTAATAAAACAGCACTTGACACAAAGGCATTTCAATTGAGAATTGAACCACAGTAAACTACTGCTGCAAGCAGCAACAGTTACAATTCCTTTGTAGCCCATTTACTTGAGACATGCTTAACTACTTAAAAAAAAAAACCCACCACAACTGGATTGACATTCCATGCATCCCATAGTCTTTCCAAACATTTTGTATCTTATTCTAATCTCAAACCAGAGTCATCTGTGATCTCAGAAGAGCAGATGCAAAGCTCTTTAGGTATCAAAAGGAAAAACCTTTTATTTTGGGGGTTTCAGGTGTGTTTTGTTTTGGGTTTTTTTTTTGGCAGCGCTGCACCAGTTTATTTCAAGTCCACTGAACACTGCTTCATGTGACAAAAGAATTTCTATTTGTATGGAACATCTCACTCCCACTATGACTCCAACCATCATAAAAACTAACTGTCTTCTGAATCACAAATAGCATCTTCTCAGTCACCTCAACTTTACTACCTGGTGTGGGTGTTATATGCTTGTGCCACAGCTGCAACATACTTTAGATGCCTACAAGGAATACTTGCATGCATGCCTCTGGGACAGAGCTAGCTTCAAGTATCTCACTATGGACTCAGATCACATTGCCCAGTCACCTTTAGACAATCTTTGAGCAGCAGCCCCTCATTCCCAGACATATTCCACAACAAACCCAGGTGAGCCATCTTAGCCATTTTCACCAAGGGAGTTAAAAAGAAAGATTTAAGTGATTTGCTGAGTAACCTCAAATACCTTTCAGCTGCTAAAGGAAATGCTGCATTTTGAAAGACTTTGTATTTTCTCTTCAGAACCTACTCTTTCTCCCACCAGCTCAGATGAGAGCAGTTTATGCCTAAAAGCACCAGAAAAATCAGCTTGGTAGTGCCCGTGTCTCTGAGTCAACACAGGTCTCAGCCTTGCACTGCTGAAAATGCATGCACTGTTCTTCCATCTTTTTAAGGGCATTGGAAGTTAAGATTTGATACCTTACCCTAGACACACATTTATTTCAAAGAGGGACAAGGCATTTTTAGCATGTCTGGAAATAACCAGCTACTTCTTTATGTATGATTCAGAACTCACAGTTATTTCAAACACCCTGAAACCATTTACCTGAGGCCTCACTGTCAGTATTGTTTAGTTTTCATTTAGTCTACCTTTTAATGTCCCCTTTTGTTTTATACCACAGTAACTTCCTCTGAAAAACATATGTATTAGGAAAACAAAATAATGCAAGAAACACAGTCATTCTCTTCCTGGAGCACAACACAGCAATGATTTTTTTATGTATGTATTATTTTTCCCCTACTGCAGCTTACAATAACCTCAGTTCTTTTCCAGTGGATACACACAACCCCCTGTATTCAAGTAATCATTCATACTGGAAACATCCAGAAGAGTTCTGGGTGTTTTGACAGAAAGATCAAATTTTGTCAAAATAAAAGCCTTTCTCTGAATGTTATTGTGAATTCAGGATGTAATTTAGGGGAAAACATGATGACCACAGATACCAGCTTACCCACTAGCCAAGACCTAGCATTGCCACAATGAAGATCTGAAACATGGTCATACACTTCAGGTTTCACAGCTTATTTGCATGTTTTCAAGTATTTTAGGGAAGAAAAAAATCTTTTTCTGACCAAACAGGCATAAAGTTTGCATTAACGGTTCCCGGAATTACTGAGAGTGGCATTCTAAAGCGAAACATTCAGAAAGAAGGAACAAAACCCAAAATCCATTATCTAACCCTTCTCTTCTGTATGTGTAATAAAACAGGCCAGAAATATACACACTTTCAGGTATGAAACACAGCATGATACATTAACAATTACTCCACAAAAAGGCTGTGTGAGTAGCCAGATATACACGAACACAACATATTGATGTTTATTTGACTGCTGTGACATGTTTTGTAAGAAGCTAAACAATCCAAATGAAGAGCTAGGCTTGGCACCACATGAAACGCACACCTTAGGGAAAATCAACAAATCTAAGTGCAAAGGTTAGAGTTAGCTGCCTGCCAGGAAGGTTCTTTCATCTTACTGAGCCAAAAAAATATTTGCCATCCTTTTCAGAAAGATGCAACAAGCTGCAATTCACATGAACTTGGCAGAGTCTTAAACCAGCAGGTCTGGACCACAAAATGGCAAGTATCTCCAGCAGCTGTTGTTGTTGACAACATGCGACAACATGGTATTTCCAGACATCATCAACTGCATTCCCCGTTATTGCTAATTTTGTGCTGGATTACAGCATTTCCCCACGTTCATTAGCTATAATTACCTTAATAGTTAATAGCAGAAAGAAGATCATGTGGAAAAAACCAGAGAACGTGACAGTGAGGTTTGCTAGGCTATGATCAGCAAGACAGTAACAAGCCAACATGCAGGCTTTACTTGAGATAGTACTGACTGTACAAAGTGTCTTTGGACCATACTGCTTGCTTGGTTTTTTTGTTTTGTTGTGGGTTTTTGTTTGGGATTTTTTGCTTGGTTGTTTTTTTTAAAGCAGATGAGAAATTTGCTATTGTGCCATTTTTTATAGAACTAGACAAAGTCATGTTCATGAAAATCTGGATAAAAGCATTATTCATACTGAAAGAATATTTTGTTCTATCTCAAAATTGAACAAGAAAACACTCTGTGTGTCAACACATATATTCAAACTGCGTATTTCAGCACATCTTTTCGTGAAAGAAACACATGGGAATCACTCTAAAACAACTCATTTGTTAGGACAATCAGGTGAGATGAAGAGGCTCATGTTCAAATCCCTAATTCATCTCATGAAAGCATCCCATTTATTATGGTCACTTACCTCATGACTACTTGGTCAGTTTCAATGTTTAAGGTGAAGAAATCATTCCCCTCCAAAAGAGGAAAAGTGTGGTTTAAACTGCTGTTCTACTGTCATTTCACAACAAAAATGTTTTAAGACAGCTTTAACCTAGATGTCTGTTTTTCTTGGTACAACACCCTACATAAGCATAGTATTTTATAGATACCTTTGAGCAGGGATATGAATTTAGCACTAAAATGTTGTTTTAGAGGAGTGCATGCCAAACGCTTTTCATCTCATTACACTGGTTTGAAGTAATGGTACTACTTAAAGTAACATCATGCTAGCACAAAATGCAAGAGCTATTTCTAAGCAACACAATAAACAAGTGTTTCATGATGGTCAGTGTCGTCAACCAGCACTACAAATCCCAAGCAACTCAAACTCCATTTAACTGCCACCGTACAATTAAGGAATATATGACACCATAGGTAGATTTATTCAAATAATCTTGTGCACTTCCAGTTAGAAGCATTTTGATCTCCTAGTTTGAAGATCTTCAACATCTATTCATTTTCCACATTAAATACATGCTCCACATACTGTACATCAAACATTATCGCTAGTACTTGCAAAATTACTCCATTATTGGGAAAAAAAAAAAACAGTTCATAATGAAAAAGTATTATAACAGACAGAATATATAAAGCCAGTTTCAGCCTGGAAACTTTCAGTTCTGGCCTAACCTATGTAATACTAGACAAACGGCTCGCCTTCTGTTCCTTCCTGTTACTGCTTGTTGTACCTGTGTTATCTCTTGAGGCCAAGGACTGGCTTTCGCTTTGTATATAATGTGATTTACAGCTGCTCCAGCACAAAATCACAGCAACTGTTCAGAGCTCTGCTCTACCAATCACCCTAATCCCAGTCTTTACCAGTACTTTTAATGGCACTCCTGCTGTTGTGTAACAATAGTCCAGTCAAGGCATCTTGCCCCCTTTGAACCTACTGTACACGCATCTATATACATACGTAATGCACTTCCTTGGCCTTTTGGGGTTTTTTACCCTAGGGTCACAGATGCTGGCAATAAAGTCTAAATTTGTTCTGTTCTCCACAAAAGGGAATGGTTTTATACCCACAATATTATTCCCAAAGTAAAGCACCACCTAAGAAACTACTAACGCAGCACTGCCTGCTTGGTTTTGGTACAACACACTGATAACACTGGTATAGACAGGGCTCTATAAGCAGAATATATGGAGAACAGAGAGCTCAACAGGAGAAATGCTCTCTTACAAAGACGTGGGAACAGGAGACAAGAAACCGTGATCTGCCTGGGATTCTGCCCAAAAACAACCCACGGCAGGAGACTCTGGTCTGTGATCACACTCGGACCCTGCACTGCTCCAGGGCTGACCTTTGTGTTTTGCAGGGCTGACATTCCCACTTTTCCAGTCTCGAAGTTTCTCACAAAAAGTTCATAAACTCACTGTGCAAACACCTAAATTGCATTGCTCCCCTCTTCCGGCATTATTCTGGCACGCTACTCAGTACCTTGCCAGAGAGGAGAAAAAGCAATCTCTCCCCATAGCAAGCTTCTGAGGCCAGCAGACTCCCAAAGCCAACAATCCCAGCCCTCTCAAACCAAGGGCTTTGGTACCCAGCCTCACGCAAGACCCATAAGCTCCCACCTGCCTGTCGTGAAACCCGGGCACCAGGACACCTCCAGCTATGAAGTACACGGGCCAAGGACCCACCTGAGGAGGGCTGATGGAAAAGAGCCTAGCACATGGCATTGCCCTTCACCCTTCCTTTACCTACTCGGTGGGCTCACTCGCACACAACACTGGGATTTAACCGACTGACAGGGCCAATGAAATAAAACGTTTAGCTGAAAATTCCCATCCGGTTCCTTGTCAGCCCTGATTTCCAGCGGCGGGGTGGCGGGCTTGCATCAGCTTCTCCGCCAGAACAGGAGGCTCGGGGAGAGCCACAGCGTGCCCACAAAGGAGCCGGTATGAGGAAAAGCGCAAACCTCACATACCCTGTGTTAGTTTTCTAACCTCCCCGCACAGCAAGTGCGGGCTGAACCGAGCACCTCGGTGACCCACTAGATCAACCTCTCCGTCCCCACCCGCAACAGGGGCAGCTCCTGCCTCTCCCCGGGCAGGACACGGACAGACAGACAAAATAGATGGGGGGGAAGGGAAAGGGAAAAAAAAAAAAAAAAAAAAAAAAGATAGAAAACTCACCCTCCGAAGAATGCGCCGGCAGCCCCGCAGAACCCCCCTCCCAGGGCAGCTCTCACCTCGGGGGACGCGGCCCCGGGACAGACGGTGGCGGGGGAAACCGCCTCTCGTCTCTTATCCGCCGGTGCCGGGCACAGCGAAGCGAGGCAAGAGGAGGCTGCGGCGCGGCCCGGCGCCGCGGCACACTCGCAGTCTCTCTCGGTGGTCTATCTTTGCGGCACGGTGCGCCCAGCCCCGCCGTGTGGAGCCAAGCTGTGCCGCCTCCGCCTGCCTCCCCCAGCACTCCTCTCTGCTCGCCTCTCGCAGACGCCTCCCCGCGATGCGGTGCGCTGCCCAGCTGCCGGCCGCGCCGGGGCAGCCCGGAGGCGGCTCTCCCTGCGCCGCCCCGCCCCAGTACCTGCCGGGGCGCCCCGAGGGCGGCGGGGTGATCCAAGCGAGGTTCGCCCACCCCGTGCACCAGCTCCCCGTCCGGGCACACCGTAGAGCGCCTCTGGTACCCCTATCTGTGCCACCCCTTCCAACACCCACCAGCCGCGCCCGGTACTCACGCAGCCCCGCGGGACACGGCGCGGCTTTTTCGGGTTTTGACCTACATTGTCCGCCCCCCCCCCCTTAGGTGAACTGCCCTAAGAAAGAGGTGAGGGAAGGCTGTGTGAACCGGAGTAATCTGGATGTAGCTCAGCACAACAAAGACCCATTTGATCATCTGCTAGCATGTACTGCCCAACAAAAGGGAAACGCTAGGAACGTCATAATTATCACCCGGTGAGATGGAGGCAAAACCTACACTTCTTACGAGGTTCATAGTTAGGAAATAAATGGCAGATTGCATACAACTATTTCTGTCACAGTACTATAAGCAGCTTGCTCACGCTCTGCGGCTTTAGTGCTGTGTTTGCTGGCGCTACAAGCAGAAACCTTGCAAAAGAACCTTAAAGGCAGCAAAGCCACAAATCCTGATGACAGAAAAGTCCTTTGCCATCTTATCAAACAATGAGATTGGCTGGTAAGGCATTTTGCCAATAGGTGAGAACTCTGCTTAACTTTTAGCTAAGGTACACATCCACTGATTCACAACAGTGCATTTATTTTCTGAGATTGATTAAAGAGTATAAACTCCATATTAGCTTACCTCTCACTGAGTCTTGAATGGTTCCTGATGATGATACACCTTCACCAACTTAGTGTTGGTTACCTGTGCCTCATGCAAAGTTCAACACGTAAGTGGCCCACTTCTGAAATTCACTCAAGATTTCCAGAGAAGCCCAAGCTGCCAATCATGAATCTGACCACAACAAGCTTCACCTGAGGTTTTAGGGTCTCAGTACCCAATGTCTGAACGTTCAGTGTCCCTGTAGGCAGATTAAATTCAGGTGGGGAGGGTGGGAGCAGTGTCTATTCTTTCCTGGGCCTGGAAGCTAAAGCCATATAAGCAGGAGTGAAGGAGCTATGAGGACTGAAGAAAAGGAGAACCTAATCTTCAGCTTTGTGATTGGGGTGCTTGGTTAGGTAGTGTGCTCACAGAATAGTTTTATCCTAGGGATGTGTAATATAGGAAGCAAAATTTAGACCCTCATGCATTAAATGCCTGGATGGTGTCTTCTGTCTCTTTGACTTTGAATTCTGGCTGCCCCCTCACCAAACAGTGACAGAGTATCCAATTTCCTTTTTCCCAAACCTCAGTGCATGCCTTAGTGTCTTGCTGAAGTGCTTTCTTAGAAAGTGGACTGAAACTCTCTGGGGCTGAGTCAGGCCTGTTATGGCTCTTTGCTTGTTGGTCAAATGCTCTAAGTAATCAGTTGTTACATGAAAGATAGGTAACTTCCTCCTTGTGCTCTGTGAGCAACTTTCATGTGTTAAGATCTGTCATTTCCTATTGATTTTCATTCAGTCCAGAAAGAGTGATGTCTCAGGTGGAAAGGATTTCCTAGAGGCTTTCCGTGATGCCTATTTATTTCTTTTGACTTTTGTGTCATCTAGATTTTTACTGTAAAGTCACCTTCCTTGTTTAAGGGGCTAGGAATCTGAAATGGAAATTAAACAATAGCTGTAAAGCACCTCAGTTACTAGATCCATATCTCTTTACAGTTAATTTTTCAAAACTGTGAAGTATGTTAATCCTATCTGACACATCAGACTATTACTTAAAAGCAACCATTTCAAGTCAAATGGAAACTGTTGCCTGTAGTACTGAAGCCTCACTCTTCCAAACACTGACATCCAAAAGTTTATTTATAAGGCTAATTGTTGCAAGCCGTGGAGATTCACCTGAGACAAAACACAGAGTAAAATCCTTGCAAGCTGCAAGACTTTCTCAAGAGTGAGAAAGCTGAATAAGTTACAAAAGATTTAGAACTACTTTACTGTGAAATGAACGATCAATTAATTTTTTTAGCTCTTGGAAGAAGAGAACCAGGAGCACTGGTAAGATAATAAAGCCCCTGAATCTTAACATGCTTAAGTGGCTTACACAAAGCACAGGAAGGCTGAGATGCCACAGAAGGAGACTTCTTTCCCTAAGGGTGTACTTTTACAGTGCAGCTAAGCTGGTTTGGGAGGTATCTGTGGTCCTAAAGATGGCAGTCCTGCTCCTGATACTTCTTCTGTTGGAGCAAAATTGAAAGAAAACTAAACTTTTTTTCATAGCTAGTCCAGTTGCTTGAACAGGCTGAGAGTCAGTGCTGGGTATATGAGAAAGCAGCAGAGAGCAGCTGTGGTGCAAGTGAGAGGAGATGGGGACTGCCCGTGGGCTGCAGCCAGCAGCCACAGATTTGACTTAATTGTCCGGTGGAATTCACCTACATAGGAAGAGCTCAGAAGAGAGTGGACCTTAAATCTGCTTTACTTATGTATACTACTCTACTTTGCATGGCATAAATGAATTGTTAGAGAAAGATTTTGTTATCTCATGGTTAGGACACACCACCAGGCAAAGGGAAGACCCCACTTCTTGTTTGAAGAAGTCATACTAGCCGCTGGAGCAAGGCATTAAACTTCCTATTCCCCCAGTGTCCCAGATCATTCCTCCTGCACCTGATTCTCTAGCTCCAAACTTCAGTGTCAGGGAGAAATATGTACCAAGCTCTCAACATGTTAGCACTGATAGCATGTGCAGTGTACATCTGCATTGCAGTGTAGCCTAGGCAGGAGCGCTGGGTCTGCGGTGGTTCCTGTACACGAGTTAGCCCGAGTGTCTTCGCTGGACACAGCACTGTCCTGTGTCAGCATACCATCTTCCAGCAGGGAGCCCATATTAAAATGTTATTCTAAAATTTAATAAAATGCTGAATTATTCCACTAAAGTGGCAATATTTAAGTAAAATGTTAATATTGGTTTTGGTTCTGAAGCTGATTCTTCCTCTATTAGAAGACCTAAAAGGTCAGTTTAACATTATATCCAATGTATATGAAGAATTTTTTTTTTACTTTTCATTAGTTTGCTGACATAAAAACATTTACAACTCAACTTTTGCGAAGCCACAAATTAGAAGGCAACAAAAAAATTCTCTGCCACAGATATTTGACATTAGTAATATTCACTGTAGAAATAAGTTCATATGACTTTGGAACAAAAAATATTACTTTTGGGTGAAACCTTTTTAATAGTGAGCTAAGATCACCCACTGGTGCTAATTGCATCTACTCAAAACTCCAAAATGAGCAGAATGTGACTTAAGTATCATTTGC
Organism: Psittacus erithacus; assembly: GCA_009867235.2. Lineage (NCBI taxonomy): Eukaryota > Metazoa > Chordata > Aves > Psittaciformes > Psittacidae > Psittacus > Psittacus erithacus. The sequence continues at coordinate 36,851 of WYDI02039762.1, forward strand.
AACCTGTGTGCAGTCTACAAAGCATGCTATTGCAATTCATTCATTCATTCTTTTATTGATAGTTATGAATGTAAATTGCTATCAGATTTCTCACTAACCTACAAACAAACCATTGCTCCTTGCTTCTTACCTAGAGCATGTCATTATATATAAGTTGAGGGGATGAAATTCTAAGTCAGAAGGAATTTTAAATAACTTGGAGTCAATCAGTTCCTTTCTGTAGCCTACGATTGGTGGGAAATTCTCATGTGGGTCCTCTGAGTATTTTTACATGTAAAAGACCAGAGAGCATCTATAAGAAGACATAGAAATTCCCATGGCATGAGCGTTACCAAAACACCAAACATGCCATTGGAATAGCATGAATATGAACAGCATTCCCTCTTGCAGCTCAGAAGTTTCTGTTTGATAGGAAAAGGAACTGATTTTCTGTGGTTGTTTTGAGGCTGCCTTCCTATGTTCAAGTGGATTGACTTTCACTTTTTCACCCTTATAAAATTGATTAATATTTTCTCCAGATCAATTCAAACTAAGGATCATGCCAATCCTACACTTTCCTCAGGATATATTCAACATGTGTATTTCTTTTAGACTTAATATCTTTTTTCAGAAATATAATTTCAGCTATGTACCTTGGTGACATGAGGGTATGACATTGTCTTTGCTTGTCCCATGCAGCTATGACACCTGCTACACGGTTGTGTTGGCTGCTTATTTAGCAGAATAGTCATTTGTGGAAGAAAAGCTTCTGTAGTTTGACAGCTAGAAACTTAGGTAGGAGGTGTGAATCATTGCCTGAAAGCTGGAAGACACTTTGTTCATGCAAATTGCATTAGGTGAAGTGAGGACAGACATCCAAAACTGTTGTTCTTCTCTGAAAGGAGAAGTGGGGAAGCTGGGTAAGAGAAGATTGGAGTCAAGGAAAGGAAGAGGGCATATTTTTAATCATGACAAACATGACATGAACCCAGGACACATACAGAGTTTTCTAGCTTTGAAGGCATTCCTGTTTTGCTGCGTAGACACAAGTGAACGGGTTAAGTCAAAGAAAATAAACTGACAGATAAATAAATAATCTACTATGGCTACCGACATAGTAGGTGATGCAAAAAGATGAAGTAAGTGAAGAGAAGAAAGTGACCTAGAATATACACATCAAAGGATTGCTCTCTACTGCTTGCTGTAGACTACCTACATGAAATGCTATTATCTTTAAAGGAGAGGTCATGCAGTGCTACAGAAACATCAGGAAAATAGAAAAGGGAACTGAGAAAAAGAAAAGGGAAAGGAGAAGTTGTCCTTTCAGAACACCTGAAAACATCTCCATTTATACATAACCAGTACACAGCATCCTGACTTGCTTTTAGTGAATAAATGTCTTTGCTTAAATTTTCCAGCAGGGTTAATGAAACATTATGAAAGTTAGTCAGGAGAAAAATTTGTATCCATTCAAGTGTGTATGAATTTCACAGTATTTTTGTCTGCCACTTCAAATTATACTCATCACGTATATTTATTTTTCAGATTAGACAACAACCTGATCAGATTGCTTTTTTTTCTCTCCATTTCTGTTAGCTAAATTCATCGCTAAGGACTTGTTTTCCTGTTAAAATTTCTATATCCTAACTTGGAGACTCATGTATCATTTTCTGTTCTCACAGTGAGCTAATTACAGTATGGGGCATGTAATTTTAACAATGGCATAAGCAAGGCAAATTAAAAAGAAATTGTCAAAATTTATCTCATATACCATATTCAAAGGTTTACTTTGAATCCACAGTGGAAAGCACAGCACAAAGCCACACAGTACTTTTGTACTATGGATTCTCTGTTTATCTAGATGCATTCTGCAGAGCTGACCAATGCTAAGATTGAGCAAATTGACAAAGCAATTGATTTCTATTTGTGAGTTTGAATCAATCAAGGTTCATAGTATTTTAATATGCCACGTATCTTCTTAACAATTAGTTTGGGGAAGTACAAGATTGGAAATACTAGAGCAGCTACTAACATACCTCTGAACAGCACCACTGCTGATCTAGTTTGTTAAGGGCCTATCACAGTGACAAAACTACTAATTGTTGATGTGTTAATCAAGGATTGGGTTACCAAGAGCACCAGCTGCTTGATTATACCTGCATTTTAAATATCAAATTAGATGTCATCAGCTTCTACAAAGGGAAATATGTTCAACTGGCAGGACTAATCATTCAGAAAACTTACATTTAGGTATTCTATAGACTTGTGTCTGAAATACTGATTTCAGACAACTGTTCCATAGATTCTGACCATTTTTATTACTGTGTGAGTGATTTATATACTGGGGTGAGGTCACAGAAGTATTTGCTTTTAAGGTTGAAAAACATTAGCTCAGTGACTGTTGTAGCAATGCAAGGTACTGGATATCTGCATTTAGCTTTTATTCAGTTACATTGTGGCTCCATCTATTTTAAATTCTTAGTCAATCATTTTTAGAAACTGGCATTTTGAGAGGAACTTTTTATTCACTGGAATCCAAACCAGTTCTTTAATACTACCAATTCAAAACCACATTTTGTCAGGAAAGACTTTCTCAAGAGAAGAACAAGCATGCAATCAGTGAATTCTAGTGAATAATAACCCCTGCATGTTCTTATACTGCCAGAGCTGATAAATGGATGGTGTAGCTGGTTAAAGCAAAAAGATTTATTCCTCACTACTCCAACGAGGATTAACCCCTGTCCTGAATGAGGCAGACTTACAAACTAGATATGTGTTTCTGACACACCAAGCCAATGTCCTACATACTTCTTTTTCTCCATGGGTCAGCCAGCTAATCTTTTACTTCACTGCTTCCACTTTTTCCAAAGGTTTTATTTACATGCTGGTGAGAAAAGGGAGTGTTTCTAATGTCTCAAGAAGGCTGTAGTATGGCATTTTTGATTCCCTGGGCCTATCAGAAATGCTGAATCTTTAAAAATGTGTTCATGATATTCCTTTCCTTATATATTTCATCAGTTTAATACAGGTTATAAATGCTTCCAGACCAAAAAAGTCATGATCCTAATTTATAAAGCTTTAAGTCTGATCTCACTTGCCACATGTTTTTTCCATTGTTACTTGTAAGTATATTATTTTGTAGTGAAAATATCAAACTGTATTACTGAGCCCTAATCAAGCAGCTTACTCAGCAAAACCAATGTATTTAAAATCATCTGTGCTGTCCTGCCACATGGCACGTGGCAGCACTCTGCAGGTCACATTCCTGAAAATTTTACATTGTTTTGTTTGAGGCTTTTTCTGGGCCATGCTCTTGGAAAAACATGGGTCAAATGCCAAAAGTATACAACTCTTACAATGCTCTGACATAGTCCAGGTGAACCACATCACTATTGAGCCCCAAGAACTTTAGCACAGACTTCCCAAAGCCATTTTCAATGGCTGTCCTGAGGTAGAGATAGCTGAGTGAACCAACTAGAGAAAACTGCACCATGCCACATGCTACAAAACTAAGATGAAGAATGGAGTAACTTTAGGTGAATAGATAAATAGAAAAAAAAAAGAGACTAAATTGTTTTTCCTTAAATGAGCTTACCTGTAACGCTGAGATAGTAGACAATAAAAAGGGAGTGACAGAGAACTCATGCCTTTACTCTTTAACTCCAGAATTATGCTAGCCAAATGTGACATTCTAACCTTTTCCTCAGCAATACTAAAGAAACTAAATATGTGTATGTGCGTATATCAGATGTATGGACCTACGTATCTCCAGGGACCTGGTAAGTTGAAAGGGTTAAAACATGTTTAACCAGAATGCATATTTAGTGTTCTTTATCTCCCTGGAACTTGTTAGCACTTTGAGGACCAATTCACTAAGAACGAACAATACCATGAATGACATCAGCTTCCGCCAACATGCAGGAGGTTACTATGGTAATGTAGAAAGTTTTTCACAGTACAAAACAAGTACCATACTTGATATATTAGCCAGCCAAAGAAAGCAGCCACATATAAACTACACCATCTTTCTAATGAACAGCCATTTATGCAGCATGCATGTTAGCAATTCTGCTGAGTTTCTCTGAATATCAAACTGTTGGCAGTTACATTGAAAAACTTGGCAGATTTACAAAAGCGTTAACATTTTGTTTTCAGCAGCTTGCGTTTTTTTTCTCTTGGAGCCCATATCTTCAGCATATTCACAGAGTCTTTAGGCAATGCCAACCAGGAAGGTCTCTGATGTGAGCTTAAATGCACTATACATGCACACTGAGAAGGCAGGGTGTCCAAGCCATCCAAGTAACTCAAAATAAACTTTTTCCTTTTTTAATTGTGGCAGAAGAACAGATGGCTTCTTTGTTAGGTGGCGCTTTCATTTTTATTTGCTCACCACCTTTTCCATAAGAGTTTAATCCACAAAAGAATGCAGCATATTTACTACAATGCAAAAGCCAGAAATTCTTGACTCTTTCAAATCATTCTGTGTCTCACATGCTCTCCTGGTTGTGATGTTAGAAAGCTGGGGTAGGTGAACTGACCACAGCTTTGGATCCACAAATTCTTCACGCAGATTTCAGCTTCAGTGGGATCTCCATTGAGCTGCAAGCTACATTTTAGAGATGCAACAGAATGAAGACATGCAATTTTAGCCTCTATGCTTCAGAAGTTTCAGTAGGTTAAGTACAAAGATTTAAATTATGATGAATTGAGTACCTGGCAGTGAAAATAGTTATTCACCAACAGCTGCCACACAGTATTATGAAAGATAAATTATTTTCCTGTTCTTCAAAGAATGTTGACAATAATTTTAGTTTCACTTGGTAGCAATTTGATGTCTTTGTTGTATTTATACAGAAAGAAACAAACCTGATCAAAATAATAACTCAAACTTTAGAAGAATATAAAGATGAATTCCTCACACTCCATCATTCTACCCTGTCATGCTGGTTTTTTATCAATGGCACTACTTGTAATAGCTGGTTGTCTGGCTTAAAGGCTAAAATACAATTTTTCCTACTTTGTTTAAAATCAAAGGTAGACCTCAGGTTCTTTTCAGACTTATCTGCGCTGGGTCTACTGCAAATATGGAGGTGTTTCAGACATTCTACGACCTATTGCTTAGAACTGTTATAATTTAAAAAAAAAAACAACAAAACAACATATATAGAGAGCTGTATCTTTTTTTTTTAGTATTAAGATAGTCTGATATATAGAGAGTTGTAGTTATACTACCAAGGGCTACCATAACAATTTATATCACTTAACAAGACAAGTTCAAAACAGAGTGACTGTACCTCTGCTTTACCAGAATTAAGATGAATGAGCAGAAGTAATAGTATCAAATACCACATCACTTTTTGTTGTTTATTCATCAGCTTTGCAAACATGAATTATTTATGTTGCCTGAGCACACAGAATCAGTCTCATTCACCACTACACACAGGTGACAAAATGTAACAGTGATAATGATGATAATCTCTTATTGCATTTAGTTATTTTTCTACTACTTCCCGTTATGAAACCACATTTTTTAATCTTTTCAATTTCCATAGTATAAGACATCTGGAAAGGTGGCTTAATAGATTTTTTGAGTGCTGGGAATCCTGGGTCAGTTTTGAATTTAGTCAGTTGAGGCCATCACAATTTTCAGATCCCTCAATTTTCCTCACACCAACCAAAACAGTTCTTTGATGACTACAGAAAGTGATGTTATGTAGCTTGGGGACACCAATCTAAGCTAACTATGGAAGTAGCTGTCCTAGGCATGGAATTTCAGATATGATTTTGAGTCATCTTTGACTCTCTTTACCCTGCTTTAGCCCTTATCATTCACTTGCAAGCATCTGATTTGCATCTGATGCGTTTGGATGCTTATGAGCCTACCATTGCGTTAAGGACCTCACAATCACAACGCATTCACATATTTCATTCACACCTGTTATATTATTTTTGTATCTCACCCTTTGTGCTCATAGTCCCTTCCTCTACCCTAACCCAAGAAATGCAATACCTTCTTAAGACATAGACACAAATGCATACAGACCTCTGATACTGTCATCTCTCTTCCAAATCCACTTTTCCAGTTGAAGTACTTCACAAACAAGATGACTTGACATTAGATGAACTGACATTAGATGAACAAGGTAATAGATAAGTGAATAGCTGGGGAGAAGGAGAGACAACAGACACTGCCTGTGAAATCTCACAGTATTTCATACAGAGTTTGTGCCTCCAGCAGAAGTCAATTCGTTGTGTATTAGAGCAACAGAAAGTAAAGCAAAGATGAATGTAGGAATCAGTTTCTGAATGTTTCTTGAGACCAGTGATTATCTTACAAGTAACCTACAGCAGGCCAGATGGATACACTCTGCAAATAGTATGCAGGGAGCAGAATTATGAATGGACTCCAAAGTGGGAAGGGCTTAATCCTGAAAGGCTGGCAGTCAGTGTTCAACAGAGAAGAGTTTAAAGAAAAGGCAAAAGCTGGCCAAGAATGGAAAAAACAGAAGTGGGTTGGTGTCCTGTGTTTGGCTGTAACAGTTGTTTTTCTCCTTCTTAGTAGCTACTTCAGTGCTGTGTTTTCGACTTTAGTCTGAGAACAGTGCTGATAACACCAATGTTTTTAGTTGTTGCTAAGTTATGCTTCCTCCGATCAAGGACTTTTCAGTCTCATGTTCTGCAGTGAGGAGGGACACAGAAAACCGGGAGGGAGCAGAGACAGGACACCTGACCCACACTAGCCAAAGGGGTATTCCATACCCCAGCACATCATGCCCAGTATATAGACTGGGGGCAGTTACTCAGAAGGTCCAGATTGCTGCTCAGGTCAGGCTGAGTATTGGTTGGCAGGTGGTGAGAAATTGTATTGTGCATCACTTGTATTTATTGTTTTCTTTTCATTTTCCCCTTTTGGTTTTATATTCTCTTCCCTTGTTATTTCCCTTATCATTGTTATTATTGGTGGTAGCAGCAGTGGTTTGTGTTATACCTTA
>WYDI02039763.1:0-30174 GCA_009867235.2 Psittacus erithacus
CTGCTCTGAATCTCTTCTCTGCCCAACCTGTAGCTGTGCCTGGGACTGCTCTGACCCAGGTGTAGGACCTTGCACTTGGCATGGTTGCACATGGCCAGGACTTGCACACAGCCAAGGAAGTGATCGTCCCCCTGTACTCAGCACTGGTGAGGCTACACCTGGAATACTCTGCTCCAAGAGGCAACAAAGCTGGTGAAGGGTCTACATCGCAAGTCTGAGGGAACTGGGGTTGTTTAGTCTGGAGAAGTGAAAGCTCATGTGGGACCATACTGGTCTCTACAATTACCTGAAAGGAAGTAGTAGTGAGGCGGGGGTCAATATCTTCTTCCAAGTAACAAGTCATAGGACAAGAGGTAATGGCCTCAAGCTGTACCAGGGGAGGCTTAGATTGGATATGAGGAAAAATTTCTTCATTGAAAGGGTGCTCAGGCATTGGAACAGGCTGCCCAGGGAAGCTGCAAAATCACCATCCCTGGAAGTGCTCAAAAACCATGTAGCTCAGTCCCTCAGTGATATAGTTTAGTGGTGATCTTGGCAGACCTGTTGCAATGGTTGGACTTGATGACCTTGAAGGTCTTTTCCAACCTAGATGAGTCTATGATTCTGTGAGTTATTTCCTGCCTACTCTGCCATGGAGGCAGCAATCTCCATGAAAGAAGCATCTCAAGCACCTGGAGGAAGTAAAAGTTTAAATTGATGCTGTAGTGTTAGAGCTCACCACTTACACCTTACATCCCTGGGAAGATCAGTCCTGTGCATTCCTTCATGAGCTCTAAACATACCAGAATGTTGTTCTGAAATTTGGTTTTAAAGTCAGAGGAATACCAAATGAAAGTAAAATTGTCAAGGGAGACGTTTAAATTTAAGAAGAAACTAGAAAACCACTTTTTCCTCAAGTGGAATTATCAGGCATCTAACATTATTTGACTGGGAAAAAAAAACCCAAGCTAATTATTGCATAGTGTCAGTCTGTCACCTTAAAAAAAAAAAAAAAAAAAGAAAACCCCTAAACTATTTCCTGATTGTGCATAACCTAAGCATAGCGTAACAACAGGATGACTTGGAGGGGACCTCTCCTTTGACTTTTCATTTGTAATCCTCTGTGTATTGATTCTGTTGAATTACGTGATGTCATATTTGTTGCTCTGTCCAAATATCAAGTCTGGGAAGCAGAAAACTGGCACTTCAACTGTTTGTCCTTGATTTAAAAAAAAAAAAAAAAAAGAAGTCGAATTAGTATTTCAGATTGCTGGGTGACAAATCCATTAGTGACAACCCATTATATCAATTTATCAATTATCATTTCAGTTTCTATTGGCTGACTGGTCACAGGGTACTACTTGTCAGCTTTCCTTGCAATGGGTTGGTTCATTGAAGCACGACACCCTTAAATTGCTGCCTGTTATCTCAATCTCATTACCTGTATGGCTTCAAAATTCTTTGAATCACAAGCAGCTGTTGAGGTCAAGCTTTGCAACCAGAGGAATTGCACAAGTTATCAAGTCCTTTATACAAAGCAAAAGTAGTTTACTTGGCAGAAAAAGTTTGACGTTTTTACTACTCTGAACAGATGTCAGTGCTGTACTGATTAAATAACATAAGCATTTTCATTAAGCTGTCAAAAATAACAATGGATAGAAAGGCTGAATGTTTCAAAACACTTTTGTGCTGTTTCTGACATAGTACTTGAAAGTTTAAACATTAGTTTTTCAACATTAATAATTTAGTGCTGCTGTGTGGAACATGATTTTATTTGTTTCAAACCAGTAAATCAGCATTGCATGGAGAGAAAGATAAACACAATAACATTTTTGCAAGTAATAGAACACATCTGAAGTAGTATAAGGGCACCCAGCTAATAAGGGGACTGACTTCAGACTTGCTGTGGTTTCTTGTGATACTTCAGCTGATTTAAAAGTTGGCTTCTGCTTAAAAACACCAACCACCTCTCAGTCCTTCCCCCACATTTTTCTACCAACTCCTCCACAGAAGTCCATGCAAAACATGATGGCTTAACTGGCCAAACTGGCTTGCTATGAGGTTACACCAGCTCTATCCTGGTACAACACAAAATGGTGAGAGGACAGGACTGCCTCCTTTTAGCATATCAACTATTAGATTATTCAACTGAAACAAGAAACCCAAACAACCCACACACAAAAAAAAAAAAATATTATAAAGGAGGGACCACTTCCATATTTTACAACCATTATTCCTCAGTTCTCTCAACTTTTTACAGACATTACATACAAACAATTCCACAGTATGATGGTATTTTTACCCTGGAGATTTTTTACCCTTCCTTATGGTCACTTTCACTTTGAATCCTGCAAAATCAGTACCTAACTGAAGTAGTCAGTCACTTTCCAAGTTAGTTAAGTTGCAAATAATTGTATTTATTGCCACCTATTGAAAAACAAAAAAAAAAAAACAAACCCCAAAACAACAAAACAAAAAAACCCAAAACTAAACCAAACAAACCACAGTTGAAATATTTGATTTAATCACGATTTCTGCTATCCTAACAGCCTGTTCAATTGGTGTGTTTTTACTGTTTTTACATTACATTTCATGTAGATTAGTCTAATACCTGCTCTTTTTGTCTGCTTCCATGTAACAAAGTAACCCTCTAATCTGAAATGATACCTAGACATCTGGTTTTCTCATCTCTCCTCACCACACACGCCACTTGCCATTACATCAGCTTTCCCAATCTGTGCCTTAACGCAGCGGTATCAGAGGCCCATTCTTCAGAGGTCTCTTTTCAAGTAACTTAGGCCAATGACACTCTGTAAGACACATTTCTCCACTGTTTTTACGGTAATCCAAATACCTATTTAGAATACAACCAAGATTTCTAAGCGAAGTCATAGAACTAGAAGGAATCAAGTATCTAGCATCCTGAGAAATCTTAGTAGACATGTTGCTGTGTTGGTAAGAGTCTGAATTCCTATCAGTATTGGTAGTTCCTTGTTCCGATTCAAAATACAACCTTAATGAACCATAGCAACTGAAATACAACCTCACCCATTGTAAGAATTAAAGCTATTGTAAAACAATGTAATTCATCTGAATGAACATTATGCAATGGCTGTTCTAATGTTGCAGTTTTAAACCATGTAAAAAATCCAGTAGTTTACCTGCAATCCATGCTTCGCGTCAACAACCGACACAATACCTAAAAGAGAACATTAAATGGTACAGAAATGTCTGGAGAATTTAACAATTTAACAATTTATAAACTTCCTGTACAACTATTAAAATAAAAGTATCACATTTACAACTAGTTATAATACTTTGTAATACTTTCAATGCTTCCAGTATATCTGAGCATTAGACTTGTTACCTAATTATTGTCTAATTTGTAACTCATTTGTGGTAAAAAAAAAAAAAAAAAAAAGTCCACCAAACCAGGTTAGAGAAATTCTTACAAGGCAGATACCTCTCCCTTTCACAACAGCAAACAGGCAAATTTTACAGGTTATTGAGACAAATTACAGGGACTGACTGAGGTATGCAGCTATTCTGATTGTAAGTAACCACGAATCTGCAGAATTTCTCCGGCAGAAACTTAGGAAGCCATTTCCTATTCAACTGTTTGCATGGCTAGATGGGCATTTCACAGACTGATCAAAGTGTTAGCAAGGTATTTTTTTAAGCCAAAAAGCAAAAGGGTTTTGCTGACATAAAAAACAAAACAAAACAAGAAAACCATTCAACAAGCTCTTTAACTACATTTAGTGATGATTTCTATTACAGTGAACTCAGATTTTTATTGGAACACAGCAAATACTAGTGCTAACAGAGTACAACAAAGAAAGCAGAAAACAAAAGGCAGGAGACCAGATGATGATAACAGGTTAAGAGTTCAGAAAACAAACCCCAAATTTAGGAAACATTATATTGGAAAAATAAGAGCTTTAATATTACTTTTAAATAATGTTTTATAATATCTAACGAGGGGTTCCCTCCCCCCTTACAATCGCAAGATGTTTCTGTATCTGACCCCTTAGCAAAGCATTATACAACTTTTGTTTGATTTAGTAAACTGAAACAGCTCACTATTGTCAGTAGATAAATGCACACCAGAATCAGTAAGTGAATCTCTGTGGTCAAATTTTGGGATTTGAGAACCAAAATCATTTTCCGACATTTCAAACATTTTCTTTAACCTTGCCTTAAATTATAAAAATATACTACAATAAATCTAGATACAGAATGCCAGTATGTTAGAAAATTTGCACTTCTTACCATCGAGATAGATATCACTTCCCAGCTCAGAATCAACCCAGAACATGGAGGCCACAGCTCCTACAAAGTGCAGTAAATTTAGTTGCAAAATTTACATTTTCCAGTAAACTACTAATAGGCAGAGATTTCATTAAAAAAATTCTTATTTGTAGTGCTGTACTTGAAACTCCTCTCTTCCAAACTTAGAATGCACCATAGACTTTAAATATCCACCATACATTTCACCTAACAGCTACCAAACATTGTACTTGGGCGTACATCATCAGCTAGGACTACAAAAAGGTTTAAAAATCTCACAAATCCAGATGCAATTTAAGTTGGCTAAACTAAACTACCTTTACTCAGTAGTATTAACTAAATGTCATTACTATACTCCAAGGCTCACTTTTTCTAAAAAGCTCTGTTCTTTCACCTAGTTTCTGGCTCATGGAATGCATGGCGGGGGGGGGGGGGGGGGGGGAAAAAACAACAAACAAAACAGTTCAAGAAAAAAGGAATTAGGATGTCTGAGAAATCTGCTCCCTCCTAGGGACCCCTTCTTCACTGGCTTCTATAACCTCTCCCATAGAGTTTCTTACATCTTAAATCAACAGGATTAAAAAAAAAAAAAAAAAAAAGGAAAAAAAGAGCTTCTGACTTTAGATAATCTTAAGATAGACTGAGTTAAGAAATGTCTAATGCATGTTCAATTTGCAAATAGACATTGCACTGGAAATGGGAATTTCTGAATTTAAATCATGCCTGATCAGTCTGCGAAGGCTGTATCTGGCTTTCTGTGAGAAAAAAAAAATAAATTACTGTATTTATGGACAAGGGTAAAGCACCACAAGCTTTTTACATCACTTCCAGCAAATTTTTCAACACTACCTTCAAAGATATTCTAGTAGCCAAGCTGGGACATTACCAGTCTAAATGAAAAGACAACTAGGTAAAACTGGTTGATAATTAAGCTCTAAAGGTTGCAGTTAACAGGTCATACCCTACCTGGAACAAAGTAGTAAATCAGGTTCTATTCTGGGTGGGACCTGTCCTGTTTAAGGTCTTCACCAGGAATCCAAGAAGGAACGGAAGTCATGCTTGTCAAGACTGCAGAGACTATGAGATTTGGAAAGGAACAGCTAAAATATCTAGGGGCAGAGCTATCTTTCAGAGGGACATTGCCAGATAGGAGGAAATGGCCAACAAGGAACGGACAAAACTCAGCAAGAAAAAACACTCAGTAATACACTTAGGAACAAAGAGCCCTGGGCAATGACACAGTCTAGGGACAGACTGCCTGGGGAGCATGTCTACAGAGAACACCCTGGGCATCCCAGTAGGCAGGAACCCAAGCAAGCAGTGTACCCAGAGATCAGAGAAGGCCAAAACCATCCCAGACTGCTGGAACAAAAGCATGGCTGAGGCAGGTTACTTTCCTCTATTTAACACTTTCAAGTCCGTATCTGGCTAGCACTACCAGCACACGGATCCCCCATACAGGAAGCATACTATCATGAAGACAGCTGAGGCCAGAGCACAGGCCTACATGGAGAGGTGAAGGAACTGCATTTGCTCAGCCTGGGAGACAGGAAAGCACCTGTAGAACCTAACAGCAGCCTCTCTGGTACCTAGAGGTGAGTCACTAAGAAGACTAATCCAGACTGCGGCAGAAGGATAGGAGACAACTGTAGTAAGCTGAACTAAGCAAGGTCCAGACAACATTTATCAGAAAAATGTTTTTTCACCGTGAAAAGGCAGGCACAGAACAGGTTGCCTGGAAAGGCTGTGTCAAATTTATCCCCAGAGTATGGAGATATATGACCTGATATCCCAAAGGGTTTGGCCTTGTCTTATAGCTGATCCTGTTTTGGACAGCAGGTTGGACTGAGGACCTCCTAAAATACCTTCCAAAGTGAATTATTCTGCATGATTCTAGTATTTTTTACACGCTAGGTCTCATTATCCATTGAATTTCCATCCAGATGAGATCCTTCTGGAACAATGAAACATGTACTATTCTCCTGTCTTTGCACAGTAATCTGTAATTTTGTGAGGATGTAAAATAGAACATCACTAAACTGACGAGTCTTGAGCAAAAAGAATCAACAAGTAGTTGGACAACTTGCACCATATTCTATCAAAGACTCTGAATCTGTGACCTGATACCTGGGTACTACACATGGCTTAGGAGTAAGCTACTCTTGTTTTCTGCTAAAATGGCCCTGTAAAAGAGACTCTAGCAACTGCAGAATGTGCTGTATATTAAGAAAAAAAAAAAAATCATAATTATGAAAAAAACAATTTAACATAGATCAGTGCCACAATTTGAAGGACAGGAGGAGCTGACAGCAGCAACAGTACTTTTTTTTGTTCTAATGATCAGAACCTTTACTACAGGCAGGCTGTCAGTAACTAACTGAAGTAAGCACATTACAAAAAAAATGAACAACAAAAAACCTCAGTAACTAACCTCATTCTAACACTTACACTGCCCACCTGAAATGACAATACGCAGTCCTCCAAGCATCACTCTGTATCAACACCAAATACCTGTCAGTTGTTCACAGTGCTTACTTAGGCAAGATATAGCAGAGGCCACAACATCTAATGGGTTTCTGGGGTCTACTGATTTTTTTTCCCCAAAACCTTAATAGTTTTCCAATTTGACTCACACAGAATTTGTGCGTAACAGAGGCCAAACCAATGTCCTTTCCTTTGAAGGAAATTACTTTACCATGACAACTATTTAACTTTGATCAGTCTCCTAAATGGGAAACAATTGCATTTCTGATAAGAATTTCCTTCACTCTCAATCAACAACACATTTTTAATTGATGGTTCAGTGAAAATTGTTTTAGATAGCTATTACTAACATGAGCTCAAGTTTAAACACCTTTTTATAATAAATATCACTAAAGAGCACACAAGAAATTTTTAAGATCAATTCTTGTTCTCTACCTACCAGAAGCATGTACAAGTCTGTTTTGGAGCACTGACTTCACAAGATATTAAGTTCTATCACAACCAGTGTAACAATACATCAGATGCTAACAATTTATACTTGAGAAGGAACAATGCAGAACAGCAAAAGCCTTCCAAAAACCACTCTAGTTCAGTGTGCTCCTCTTCTCCAAGCCCAATGTCTTCTCTTTATAGAAATACATTTTAACTGGATTTCTGTTAAGTTTTAGAGTCAATCTGGAGTAAGTAAAAAAAAACAAAACAAAACAACCACCCAAACAACCCCACCCAAATCCCTGCTTCTGCACCTACCCGATTCAGTTTTTAGTCTATGTAGCAATTAAAAGTATATGCCTGACAACTCACTACTTTAGATTACATCTTGCACAGTGAACTGACTGGTGAGCAAACAAGCACTTCATAAAGACAGAATAATTATCACAGTTATGAAAACTGTAAAGTAAACTACCTGGATCTGCCAAACCAGTTGTCTCTAACAGTATATAGTCAAATTTTCCTCTCCTTTGCATCAGGTTCTCAATTGCCTTCACACCACTGTCCCTGTAAGAAGAAACAAACCTGAGAACAGAGAAAACAAGCTAAAACGTATAAACATTTATCTTCTGAAGCAGAACAGAGTGTCATTATCATCAAAGCAAAGGCCTGAGTCAGGGTTTACAGTTCATAATGAAAACTCAGTCATCCAGATGCTGCTCTAATACAAGGCAAACTGTACTTTCCTGTTTCATTTTGGTCTGAAGACAGTATTTGATTACTCCCGACAGGAATAATAAAGGTGATTTAAATGAAGATTTGTTTTCAAATACTGAAAACCCTGTAAAAGACAGTAGGGCAGTGTAAATACCTAACTGGTTTGGTGGGAAGGGGGCTGGAGAATTGAACCATGTCCTCCTGCCTTTCCACCACACCTAGAGGAAAATTAAGATGAGCTATTTACTAAATCTCAGCTGATGAAGTCAGCCTGAAGCAGAAATTTATAGCATTTTATATAAGACACCAATGTATATAAAACATAGCAGCAGCGGCAGCATTCCTTGCATCCCAACAGAACACAATGCAACAGGGTCTTCTGCTTTCCTACTATCCCAACTTCAGGCATAGAATCAGTTCTTCCAAAATTTCAGGACTAACAGGGCATCACCTTTATTACAAACTTAGCACAGGTAACCTAGCATTCAAGCAAAAAGGGTCAAAACATGTTGAAGGAACAAATACACTCTTGCATTTCAACATGACCATCATCTAACAATCTGGAATTCAGTATTTCATTAGGTTACCAAAAGGTTTTCTATCCACCCCAAGGTGTATTCATGTATTAACCAAAATACAAATAAAGAAACAGATTATCTAACGTGGAAATTCCTGTATCTTTAGCTCTCTGTATAAAAGCACGTAATACATACAGAAGAGGGAGAGCGCCTCACTGACAATACCCCAATAGTGTATAATTTGGTATTTGGATTATTTTTCTGAAAGACACAAAGTCCAAACTCAGTGAGGCAGCAAAATGAAGTATAATTCTATCTCCCAAAGTCCAATTCTTGTTTCATCCAACAAAGAAATCTCGGTCAGTACTACCACCAGTTTTAGTAACCAGATTCTCAATGTCTTGTCCTTTCCCCAGCTCTCCCAAAACCCACTCTAAGAATGTGTTCCTTACTTTACTGAACAGCACAGGCAGCCATTTCTGAGCTCCAGCCATTCTTCATAGAGTTCTCCCCCTTGACTGATTGCCAGGGATTTCTCCAAGGCACTTCCTGAAAATGTAAGTAGTACTACAATATTAATCTACAAATCTGCATGATGACACCTGGAAAAGAGATGAAAGATTTGAGTTGATATACATGATATACATTTTTATTCTTGTATTATATATTTTTCTTCTGACACCATGTTTCTGGCATGTTCTTTAGAAATTAGTATTTTCCATTTAATGAGAAATTTAAAAGCCAAAGTCAAGTTGGTTCTACAAAGACCAAACCCAGCGGATGAAAGTACAGAGTAAATGCCACAAACTTTGCTGAGAGAATGGGAAGACAGCATTCACCTCCATATCAAAGATTCTCTCTTACTTTTCATTTTAGACTCCATGACCAGAAAAGCAGTTCACATCTTTGTTGACGAAAACAAACAAACCAACACCAACTCAGTGCGAACTGTAAGCAATGCTGATACGAAATCACAGCTGTAACAGTTAAAAGTTCCAAAAAGGAAAACAGAAAAGTTCAAAGAACCACAGACACCAAGCATGCATCTCCCCATTTTCTTGGGGATAATCTGTGATCTGCAAGTGACTGACAGGCAAGGAAAGAAAATATTATCCACCAACACGTTATTTTGATTTCCATTTGCTTGAAACTAAGCAGAACAAATGGAGGTACAGCACTTCCAAAAGGGGGATATGTTCATTACCTTGACTCCAAGGGACTCAATTTACATAAGAAACGGATTAATGCACAGTATTATTTTATGAACACTATCCAAAAGGCTTTTTTCCCCTCTTAAGACTATGACATAAAGCAGTAAACAGACTTAAAACTACAATGTTCTGCATTTTCAGAATTTGTATATACTTGTCATTTTATGGCTAAAATAATGTTTCTGCAGATTTACATACCTTCTCCAAACTCATTCAGAATAACTGCTATTCTTTTATCATGCTGTTCTGTAAGTATGTAATTTAGAAGAGTTGTTTTCCCAGCACCTAGAACACAGATATTTCTATTAAAATGCTTAAAAAACACGCAGATTTTCAAATAAAAGGCAAACACTGTTGTGCAACCTCAGACAAATCTCTTCTCTCCTGAAATACGAGTTTTCACTATTGTAGCCTGCATTCTATTATAATACTGTAAAAATTAATTTGTAAAGATATTTGACCCCATGAAACTATCAGGATATTAAACACTAGTCTTAAGAGGCCAAGTGGTTTCCCATTCACTGTCACTGCTTGACAGACTTAGAAGTCCTCTATCAGCTGGGCAGCCTTTTCTGAGAAAACTCATTTTTTTATGTTTCTGTTAACAAAAGGTGCACTTACTCTTCCCCCTACCACCGCGCCTTTTCCAACCAGCACTTTTGTCATCAGTAATCAATGATGTGCTACTGGCTGCCATGAGGCATTGTTAATTAAGGTGTTCACAACTTCCCTGTAATACCACGTTACTAACAGCTTCACCCTGCATATGCATAAGATCAGAAGTAGGGGAATATGGTAAAACAACCTTCCTCCCCTGCCCTCTGGCCGCTCTGAGTATGATGCAATGGAAAGTTACGACTTTTAGAACGGTGTTGGTGATCCTAAATTTAACCTTATCCTTGCCATATAAACCTGTATTTGAAGCTCTCAAAACCGTGTTGGTTTAAGTGAGGGTAGCCAAACCTCACATTTCTACCACTGCAATTCAGTTTGCATTTAACTCAGGCAAATACCCGTTTAAATGCACTCTGTTAAATCTACTGACGGTAAGTGGCAAAACTCGGTTTGTTAAACATAACGAGAACAAAACTGGAGCTGGTATCGCTGTTTGAAATCGCTGTGAAAGCATGGCCGGAGCAGCACTTGGGAGAAGCGGTGTAAGGACAGCGCGCTTTCACTACGCGAGCAGCGCACATGTCCGCTTTCCGTACAGCGCCAGGGGCACGCTCCATCACCCAGCCGGCGGGCACGGGGGCAGCGGCTGGACCTGCCGAGCAGTCCCTCCTCCGGAGCCCCCGCTGCCCAGCCCCCCTCCTCGGGTCTCCCAACCCCCACGGGCGGCCTGCTCAGCTCCTCCCGGCACCGGGAGGCGCACCACGCCGCCGGCGGGCAGGGACGCGGGGCTGCTTCTCACCCAGATACCCCGTGATGATGGTCACAGGGATCTTCCTGCTGCGGCTGGATTCGGTCTCCCCCTCGCCGCCGGCGCTTATCGGGACCAGATCGGGGCAGTCTTCGTCGTCCATGAGGGCCCTGCAGCTCTGCGCGGCCGGGGTCGAGGCACAGTCACAGGGCGCTGCCCGCCGAAGCGACCGCCGCCGCCGCCCCTCCCCAGCGCCCCTGCGGCCTGAGCGCGGGCCGGCGCTTACCCGCGCCTTCCTGACGTCACGCACCTCGCGTCATATGGCACGGGACAGCACGATGTTGCGGCAGCGCCGCCTCGCGTTGGCACACGGCGCGCAAGCGGCCCGCAGCGCCTTCTCTCAGCGCATGCGCTTTGGGCTTCATAGAGGAGCCGCGCTGGGCTGTGGGCCCTGCCGCCGCTGGAGAAGTGGTAGGTGGGCAGTGTGCCTGCTGTTGACAGCCGGCAGCCGGGCTGTGTGAGCTCTGCCGTCGCCGGCGCGGCGGCGGGCCGGGTCCTTGCCACCGCGCCTCCTCTTCAGCCCGGTTTCGGGAAGTTTGCACGCACGGGGAACACTGAGGGTGTCCCCGGCGTGGTCGGCAACCCTTCGTGCGAGGTGGATGTGCTTTCTTTAATTTATAGTCAAATAAAGTTAAGCTACTTTAGAAAGCTAAATAAAGTGTTAGATTTCTGTGTTTCCCGTCAGATGCTGTATGTGTGTTAAGATCTATCTATGGTTCATTTTAACAGTCTTGTGAAATTCCGACCTTTTGTGGAGCTAAGCTTAGCAAATTGGTACTATGTTTTTCATTTCTTCATGTTAAAATGTGTAAATACAATGGTATTGGAGGAGGCATGGAGAAGAGGTTTGCCTGGTGCTTACTTACGTACACTCCTCTAAACCCAGGTGTGGTCCTCTGCGCTCAATATAAGATCCAGTAACACTGGTTTGAGTATAGGCAGGTGCAGTGTCGTCTTGACTTCTTTGCATGTTTATTGGATTGTATGGCAGTAAATATACTTAGTAGATATCCTTATATCATCCGGTACTGGTGTAGGTTAAAACATTCCTTTAATACTAGTGATATTCCACTTAAAATAGTTTGCATTTACTTTAGTCGTTCTGATTATAACAAGCATATAAAAGTCTGGTCTAAAAATAACTTAGTCCATTAATTCAGCTTGTCCTTGGAGATACAGCTCTATTCCACAGAAATACCTGTTGTCCAAACAATAAGTTCAGAAGCAAATGATTAAAATCTTGACTTCTGAGAAAAATTCATTTTTTGTTTGTTTTGGTTGTAGTTAAAATAGCTCATGTTGTCCCACACTGTAAAGCTGCCAGCTCAGTGCCACAAACACAAAACTTTAGAGTTTAGCAAGGTGACAGGCCTGGGTATTTTCAGTAAATAAAGGCAGCTATGAAGAATCAGTTGTGGAATTTCTGTTTCCTTATCTGTGGAAGGCAGTAAATGTTCTGCATTCATTATAGGCAGTAAGTACATAGTTTGTTGATTTGTAGAGTTTTAGGATCAATACGCGTCTTCTTGTGTTCTGGTTTCAGCTACTCAGATCATCCCCTTGTATCAGGTTTAATTTAAAAACCTGATCAGCCTTTTTTAAGGCATGGCTCTTAGAACCGTGACCAATGGTATAAGTTTTTGCTGTCCTGAGTCTGCTCAGCTTTACACAGTTCTGTTATTAAGAGATTAAGAAAAAAAATCAAGCTTTTTACTGCAAGGAAGTCCCTTACTTGTGGGGTAAAGGAAAAAAAATGAGAAAGGTTGTTGGGAACAGGAGCTCGGCGTCACAGAACATGTGAGAGGCTGTAAGTTGTCTTTCAAAAATTAGGATTTGTAATACTGACATTTCAGTTACATGTCAGTGAGACATCTGGTATTGGGGAAGAAAAAGGTAATGAAACCATGCCCTGATTCTCTAAGTTGTTCTGCTTTTCACCAGTTCTCATGACACTGCTCATTATTTTTGTTTTGAATAAAATTACCTAAAATAAATGCTGTGGTTTATGGGCTTCCTTTTGGTTTAAAATTCATATTCAAACATTAGAATTCTGCTGTGTTAACTGGCTCTGTGTTTCTACTGTCCCATGTAATAAAGCCTACTTTGTAAAGATAAATGCAAAACCTGCATATTTTATTGTGGTGGCAGCTAAAATGAGCATAGGAAGCCTAGATCCAGGTGGCAGTCTTACTCTGAGGTATTTGAGACCAGACATACAACATCAGAAAGCAGTAAAGTGTTGATGTATACCAGGAAGTCATATTTAATTAGTCATTTAGGTGGCCGCAGTTGAAATAAGCTAGTCCCTTCCTAAATACTGAAGATCTTGGTGCAGGCAAAGCCATTTGCTTCAGGCCACTTTGGATGATGGACAAAAGTGTTTAAGTCTCTGAGAAGAATTGGGGAAGAAGACTTTTAAGAGCGTGAAAATAAGGAAGAAGTTGCACTGAAGAGCCTTGCAGCTTACTGATTCCTGATTCAGTAGCAAAGGGAGCATGATCTGATTGAAGCAGGAAAAGCAAATCGTTGGCATTTTAATGTTATGAGGAGTATAAGTCTTTAAAGCATCATGGCTGCCAGAGGAGTAGCCATGATGCTTTTCTGCTGTGTTGCTGTATGTACAATGTAGTTCAGCATCACAGAGTAAGGAGTTGCTGCAAATTGACAGAATGATGCCAGAAGTTTTGAATGATATTTGACATGAGAAAAAACATGAAGACAGAAATTAAGTTGAGTTTCATGATCAGCTCTGTAGCTGTTCAGCTGACACGTGTGTATCTCAAAATACAAGCTGGTAAGCAGAGGCATAACTTTAATGTGGTCTGCATACTCCCCTGGGTGTAGTTACTTCTTTCTTGCCTCTTATCTGTGTTTAACTATTTCTATGTTAAACTATCTCTATTTTCCTATCTGTACTTGGATTGATAGCTCCTTCTGACAACTGGGCTTTATTTTTCTTTGAAGAATGCAGATTATTCACATGTCATGTAAGAGAAGGAAGATCTTGCTTCAGCCAGTGCACCTGCTTTTTAACACTGCTGCTTGCTATTACTTATGTGCTCAACATGCTGTTATGATGTGAAATTTGGAGAACCTGAGTATAGTAGAATACAGAAGTGGCTTAAAGTCAGGACATAAATATCAACAGACATCATCCAGCAAGTTGTCTAGTTGTGTGTAAGATCGTGACAGTAAGGGGGTTAAAAATCAGTGTTGTCTCTGCTTAAATTCTGATTACTGCGAAGGTGAGCAAAGAAATATTTCTCTGAGAAACTCTCTGTGGGTGATCTTACTGGTAACATCTTTGTTTCTCCAGAATACTTTGCACAGACAAACAGGAAAAGAAGATATACTTTCACATAGCATTTCTTTTTTCCTTTAGTCAACTGTTTTAACAAAAAGCAGAGGCTGCAAAGTGATCTTAAGTTCCTTTTCTCCTGTTTCACCAACACAGAAATGAAACTTAAACCTAGGAGTGACTTTTTTAATTTATTTTTTGTAAGGAAGGTTCAGCACTTTCTTGCCCTATTTAATGTATCAGAAGGAAGAATGGAAAATTACACTTAATTTTCATGAGATTTAGCCTTCTAAATTTTATATAACATTTTTTTGTTTAAAACAGTCTTAGAATAAATCACTTGGATTTTATTGGATACAGCCAAGATCTACGCTAGCGAGAGTACTGGACTCGGTGGCATGTCAGCTTCCTTTAAGGAAAGAGTGTCTAGTTGCACTGGCTACAGGGTACTCCTGTGGCCAGCAATGTTGTAGGAAGGTGGAATGTGAGCAAATATTAACAGGCATTGTGTGTTTGCTGGCTTGTACTGAGATCATCACAGTTCTTTGCTGGTGTGAACCTCCAGATATTGTTATGACGTTATCAGGTAACAGTTATGTATCACTGGTGTGTTTTGCCAAGGAGGCAAATTTACCATTATAAGAGATACTGAGAAAACTCCTGTGAACTTATCTCAGTTGCTGGTAGAGCATGAGTTACATCCTCTGTAAAGCAGCAGGTGTCACCTAAAGCTTCGGCAAGGCTTTGTTGTCCACAACTATCCTGGGGTACAAAGTTGTGTTTAATGATGGGCATGATGGTGTAATACTCCTTCATGCAATAGCATTCTTAGCAGGGATAGCACTGCTAGTGAAGAAGTGATTGCTAATTTACTCTTTCAAGAAAAAATATATTGGGAGCGTGTGTCTTAATAGAAGAAAAATCCCATGGTAAGTGGCATGTAGACATGCTCTTTTTGTCTCCTCCAGCGTTTCACTACTCCCTACTAGTAAACGCCTTCAAAACTGTACACAGCATTAGCTGTTCTGCCAGTGTGCTCATACCCAGCCTGTGCTGTCCCTACCACCGCTCAGCAGCTTCTCAGCCTGCCCAGTTACAGCAACCAACAATGGACCCACCGCCTCCCACTTAGGTGGCAGGAGGAAGACTTAAGCATGGTGAGAACATTTGAAGCCCAAGAGGAATTAGAGGGAGGTGTGGCTTTATGACTCATTCTAGGGCTGAAGTTAACAACAATTAGGACCACTGTTTGGGATGCATTTTTGTATGCTACAGGAGGATGAGGAAGAAGAAGTGGTGAATATAAATATGCTTTCTGCTTTACTGTATACAAGACTCACCAACAGTTGCTGCCATCCAAGCAGGCTTGGTTTGGAAAACCTGGATCTGCTCTGAATTACATTGTTTTCTTCACTTCTGATTTTGTGCTGCCTTTACTGGCACCTGGTTTGATATCATTGTTTTTAATCTCATGACTGGAAAGATCTTGTCCTAAAGGCATGATTAGATTTCATGACCTTTTATATAATGGGTTTCTTTGTTGCAGGAATTCAGACACTAGTATTTAGCAATCACCTACAGCAGTATATCTTACCTGGTAGTACTCCAGTGAGTTAAAACCATGTAAACTTTCTTGGTTTTTTTTTCTTAATTTCCCCCAAAAAGGGCAATAGAGTTGCTGACACAATAGATGAAAAGGAATATTTGATGAATTTTGCTGTTCATGTGCTGAAGTAGACTGCTGATAATTCAGTTCATCGAAAAAGATGAAAACTTAAAATGATCTGTTTGGTCTGGACCTGATAAATATACTAGCAGTTTTGGAAACCTTACTTTTGTGTGTCTCCTTAGGCATTTTCTTTTCTGCATGTGACAAAATATTTTTTGAGTTATTCCTTTGTCCATGCTTGTATGGACAAAGGATGTATAAAGAATGTCTGAAATGATGAAATAAATAATTGTGTCATTGATAAATGTGTATGTGTGTGTAAGCTGGGATTTACATTGCTGCTAGCTTGATTTGTGTGGCCAGGTTTGGCAATCAAGGAAGGTCCTACTTGATGCCACATGAGCTGTTAAGATGAAGCCTGGACTCTTACTATAGCTTCAGTGAAAAATGAGGTACTGAGCAGTTCTTCCTCTCTTAAAACAAACCAACACCCCAAACCCAAGTAACCAGAGACTTCAGCAAAGGAAGAATGTCCCGTTCCTTTCATTATACCTGCCATGAACAGAAAGACATGTGTGAAACCTGTCTAACACCCAAACCATTGTCTTACTGTACAGAATGGTTAATGGAGCTTCCTGCTTTGTTTTTTCATTGCTTACATTTCTCCTCCTTAGCTTGTAAGTTGCTACGAACAGAGGCACAGCACTTCATGGAAGCTTTTGAAATCAAACAATGAAAAGGATGGTTATGGTTCTAAAAAACAGTATTCTGAGAAACGGAAGAGCCCAGACCTCCTGCCATGGACGAGCAGCTCTTCTAGTGATAGGTTATCTACAATGCAAAGTTAAGCTACCAGAAAGCAATTCCATGTGGCAGTACCTACTGCACTAGTGGAGAACTGCAGAGCATTTTTTTTCCCCTCCCATTTCCCTTCTTTCATACAGGAGATAGAATGAAATGGAACTGAAAGACAAGAATGAAAACAGGACAAGCTAAACTGAATTGCCTCTGCTACCCCAGAATTCACCTGCAGAAGCCATATTTGGCTTCTGTCTCTTCCCCTTTCAGCTGAAGTCTGAGCTCTGCTTAATTGCGGAAGCAGTGAAATCCACACCAAGGCTGAGAAACAGCTTCCAGCCCGGAAACACCACTTTGTAACACAACCACAGAACCCTTGGTGAAAAAGGCCTTTTTAAAAGGTTGAGCTGTAAGTGCAGGTGAAGACAACTGCAGTTGGGCCTGCTCAGTGCTAAGCTGAGCTGGTATCTGGTGTTGGTACGTGTGAGTTTTACTTACAGATTCCAAATGGTTTTGGGGTAAGAGAAACCTATATCCTGGGTGCACATATGTATTGGCAAAATATCACCCCAGGAGAGAAGCTGGCATTTATTTACGCCTGACAGCTTGTTGCCTCTACCTGTCCGAACATCTTCAGCTGTGTGCCAGAGGGCCGAAGAAAGGACCCACGCTATTTCCTCCGCCTGCAGGGTGGCGGGCGCCGCTCTGCCCTGCCCCTGCCCTGCCCTGTCCTGTCCTGTCCTGTCCGGCGGCGGCGCTTGCCCCGAAGGGGAAGACAGGGCTGGATCGGCGCTGCCCGAGGGCGGTGTGGGACCGGTCTGGGGGCCCAGTCGTGCCCGCTGCTTCCCGGCTTGCCTCGCCAGAGCTGCCCCCGGCCCGGGCGGGAGTGGTGGAGGGTGTGACAGCCGCAGCGCGCTTTTCAAAAGGAAAGGGTGGGGGCAATGCGCTAGGATTTCCGCAGCTGTGCGCGTTCACAGGTACAAGCCTCTTTCCCTCCTCCTTCCTCACTGCGCTTACTGAAATGCTTGCCTTACCTGCTGCTTCCCTTCAGAATACGCACCGGCTGCTCGGGGTCGCCTGTGTTAAGCTGGGGGCGTGGGGGAGAGGGAAGTTCCTGCCCCGTGCTCCCGCGCCTGCAGGGGCCACCGGGACAAGGCGCTGGGTACCAGGGCCCGGAGGGGGAGGCAGTGGCGGGGCTGAGACGCCAGCTGTGCAGAGGAGCAGGTCCCTCCTCCCACTCCGGCCGATTTCGGTGAGGAAGGTGAAATGCGGAAGCTGTCCGCCAGAACTGTCAGCAGACCGTCGGGGGGTTAGCCGGGAGCATGCCGTTAACAAAAATAAACAGATGATATAAAGCTGCCCTTCGTGCGTGCAGCCGGCGTCCGTCCTCGTCGGCAGCCGGCACCCGCGGCTGCTCTCCTCCATGGCGACTTTACCAGCCGCGGACAGGAGGGCGTTCGCCCTGAAAATCAACAGGTAAGGAAGGGGCTTTCCTCCTACCTCGCAACTACTCCCCGCCAGCCTCATCCTGAGATCTGTCCGACGTAGGCGGTTGGGCTGCGGGAGTGTCGGCTCCTCTCCGGGATACCTGCTCCCGATAGCTGGGCTGCCGGCCACCCCGGAGCGGGCACACCGGCTCCGCTCGGCGAATCCTGGGGCCGCAAGCGGCGGCTCCCGGCGCGTCCCGCCGGTCCGCAACCGTCCCCAGAGGTGCCTCTCCAGGATGGGCTTCTGCAGTACAGTTTACGCTCACGAAGCGTACATGGACGAGGCCAGCTCTGGGTTCACCTCCTCTGGCAGGGAGGAAACGTCCAGTCTCACCCCAGCAGTTTTTTGCCTGTCTGCTCTCTCCGAGCAGCCCCCGAGGAGGCTGGAGGCGAGCAGATGGTTGAGGCTCCTGCTCCGCACGATCGGTCAAAACGACCTGGTGCCTGAGTTAGCGCTCCTAGGAAGTGAGGGGTTTATGTAGCGCATCGATTCTGCAGTGACATATATGCCTGCTTTTTTTTTTTCTTCCTCCCCCTTTCATCTATGAAAAGAAAATACCCTCCTGACAATAGAAAATAAATTTACCTCTCCCCTTCCCTCCCGAAACCAAATAAATTCGAGTTCAATGGCTGGAATACCATATTCCTGCTATTGAGCTTGCTGTCTGCTAGGCTTTGGTGCCTTTCCTAGGGAAGTGCTGACTCTCAGCTGGTCTGTGCTCTGTGGTGGCAGTTAAAAAAAAAAAAAACACAAGACAGTTATTTTCATATTGTTAGATTAAAGGAAAACACAGGCCTCCTTTTCAAGAGGCTTGTCATCTGAGACAAAAGCTCTGTTTCCGGGGTGTTGCTGTAAGTACAAGGTAACTGAGTTTGCTGACACATAGAAGAACAAATAGCATAATGGTAGCCTAAACTGAGGATAAGTCTCTGTGCCAGAGAGAAAAGTATGCAGAGAAACTCCACCTCCTCAGCAATTTATTGGAAGACATGGGGTTTGCAGTTATGGAGGATAAAATTAGCTCCGCTCTGATGTGCCTTTCCCATGGCAGAATGCACATCAATGTACCTTTCTGTGTCCTTAGGGAATAAATTCCAAATATATGGTAGAATATTCACTGGAGTAAAACATCATATTGAGAAGCCATCAGATGAGCAGTTCACTACAGGATCCTGCCACAACTCCTGATCATTCGGACACTTGCTTGAATAAAGAGCATAACTGGCTGTTATTTACAGGGTTGGGTTATTTTCATTCTTCCTATTTTTAGGGTCTGTCTTTTGGCAGCTTTTCCTAGCTGTGATGATGGTCACTGTTCATCTGCATGACTAGAGCCTTACAAAGTAGTGGAATCATAACAATTAATCTGGCTTCATTTCACAAAGGCTCACAAAAGTTTTTCTAGTAAGAACTGTTTTGAAATTAAACCAGTGTTATAATTTTTTAGATTCCTTTTGACTCAATAGTAAAATTCTCAGTACCTCTTATACTAAATAAAATGTTCAAATATGTTCTTCATCATGTTCTGAGTATGATTTCAGTTTTACAATCTATTTTGCAAGAAAAAATACTGTCTTCTGCACAGTATGGTAGGAATTACATATATTTGCCAGGAGAACATTATGTTGCCCTTTCTTCAAAAGGAGCAGGTCATGTTTACATGGCTTAGGTGCAGTTTGCTCTACTGATGGTAGAATGATATACCTTCATGAGCAATGTGTTTAATGTGTTGGTTTGGGGTTTTTTTGGAAGTAATTTTCAAAATAAGGTAATAGGTCAGTGTGTTAACCTTCTTGCCTATGCACAAAAGTCTTATTTACAGCTGTAAAATTTTGTTCCTCTTTCTTCAGAGTTCCTGAGTTTACTTATTAAAAATGCAGCTTTTAGGGAAAGTTTGATGTTCCTGGTGAGGCATTTACAGGAGTTATTACTGTATATCGTTACTAATCCTGTATAATTACTCTCCATTCACTACAGATTTGCATGTGAGCTCTTCTGTTCCTCACTCTTTTTCTTGCCAGTGACTTGGCTAAGCTATATACTGATTTTATGAGGACCACCATAGGCTCTGTATTGCTTTATCAGTACAACAGCATCAGCTGCCTCCCTGCAAGCTGTGTAAGGTGTACCCCGGTGTGTCCGGTGGACCATGAACTATGCTGAACGTTGTTCTTGGAGCATGAACTATGCTGAACACTGTTCTGTAGAAAAATAGCAATGATATAATCCAAAATGTTGTGTAAGTGGTCTCATGATGATTTAAAGTTAGTGTGAGTTATTGATCATGAGCCCTGGAGCTGCAGGTGCTTCGGGAACAGCTGTTACATGATAAGCATCACGTTTGTTTACAACAAGGTCAAACTTTAAAATCAGGCCTTCAACTGCCTTCAAACTCGTAAGCTGCATACGCAACCTGCCCACATAACCATGTCTTCCTGTCACTTTATTCTTCCTTCCACCCATCTGGTGTCTGTTGCCCCAACCTGTTGCTTCCTGCCTTTTGTAATCCTGTAGAGACTTGCACATATGTTTTTAATGCATATACGAGAGTAGTTCTTTCTGTTTTAATGGGATAACTTTTATGTATAGCAACATTCATCTCATGTCTAGAAGTGAAGGAGCCCCCATGTTAGTTTAGTGTCCCTCATGTTAGGCAGCATTCCTACCACTATCACCCACAGATAAGTTGCTGAAAATTTTGCAGGAACTCAACATCCTCTTCAAATTACAATTTTTTTTTTTATTATGTGATAAATTCCAGTCCAACTTTGTATGTTCTTCAAAATGCATCCTAAAGTATCACTTGAAAGTAAGTGACTTAAAAGTTGTAACTGTCTTTCCAAATCACTTCCTGCACTGAACAAGAGAAGGGGAAGAAAGCCCCCACTAATGCGCAACACTAGAGACTTTTATGGTGCTCTTCAAGACAGTTAGGTGTTTGTGATGTTTTGAAGCTAGCATGGGACGTGAAAAAGCAAATCACCGTTGCTGAGTCGAGTCTGAGATAGTGTGTAAATGTTGTACTTTCCAGTCATAGTATTTATACCCAGAAACCAAGAAAGTTGAAAAATAATCTTGTAAACTGATGAAAAAAACCAGCTCATCATTGCTGAAAGTGTGGGCTCTAACATGCACCAGCTGAGCAGTGTATGTCTGAGAGACCACAAAAGCTGAATTTTAATCAGTTTGCCCCACAGTGTGTTAGGATAAACACAGCATTATGAAAGATATTTTCTACTTTTATTGCTTTTATTTGGGTAGTGTTGTTTGTTATTTTATCTTCCACATCAATTTTGCAGTAGTAGTTACTTGTTTTGACTTCAGATGAAGAAAGACACCTTTAGGCACCTACCTAGAACTCTGGCCACCAGTGCTATACATCCAAAGCATTTCAACACATGTATTACAAAACAGAAAACTATCAAGAGCAGCAATGCAGCTCTCTGACAGATCAGTTGTCTTTCAGTCATGCGACTCATGCAATTAAAAACCCTCCCAGCAGACATACTCCTCAGCTGTCTCTACAGACAACCAATGTCTGTACTTTACAAGTGTTATGAAACAAATTTTTAGCATTTACTTCTGTCATTGCATTTCGTTGTCTCTGAAATTGTCCAGTTGCCAAACAAAATTTTCTTTTCCTGTTCTAATTTTAACAAGTGTACTTAAGGATGAGTTTATATGCGTAGATTTTTATTAAAAAACCCCAAACAACTGACACTACCAGTGTTAAAGCAAACAATTAGCCTTAAATTAAAGCTAAGATTTAATTTCAAATTTTTAAAAGCCTAAGATTAGAAACAAACCCGTACCTAGTTCTCAAATTGTACCATGAATTCTACTTTACATCAATTATAACAATTAATTTAAATTATTTCTGCCTGAAATAAAGAGGTCGGCTTAGATCTTACATTTCATGAAGTCTCAGTTGTGAAGGCTCACAAGAAATTACCCTAAATGACAAAGACTGTTGCAGAGGGTCCAGATAAAGTGCAAAATGGTTTCGGTGGCAGAACAGGCCATTTCCTATGTACACTGATAGCAGATTTCTGTTCAGTGCTTACTGGGCTAAGGCCAGCGTTTTTTGATTGAATTTCAATAAAACCCTTGGTATATGGATATAATAAAATGGTAATTACTTTTCAAAAGCATTGTCCAGACTCCAGTGTATAGGCCAAGCTATTTCTTGTAATTATTTTATCTTTTTAAACTTAAAATATATTAAATCAACCGCAGAGAGAAGCTCAGTCCTTTGTATGTACAATGTATGTAGTAAGTATAAAGATCTAGTGCATTTTTAAAAAGATGTGGTAAATTTTCATAGTCAGTTTCTTACTTAGAATCATAGAATATTTAGGGTTGGAAAAGACCTTAAGATCATCTAGTTCCAACGCCCCTGCCAAGGGCAGGGATACATAAAGTAATACATTATAAAAACCTAAATAAAATTACCAGTCTTCTACTAGCAAGGACATTTTCTGTGTGTTTGCTGCATACCTAAAAAGCGCATTCATACTTTATCAACTTTTAAAAGCATCTTCTTATAAAGTATGACCATTGAGCCATAGCCTTATAATATGTGATGTCAGGACAGTGTTAGTATTAAAAATTCTGTGCTTGTTTTCACTGAGTCAACCTAATTCAAGAGAGAAAGGAGAACACACTTGATGAAAGAGTTGAATCCTGCTTTACTCTGATGAGTTGCACCCAGGGAATCTAAGTAGGGCTAACTCAAGTTAGTCTTTGCAGATTTATATTCAAGACAGTTTTTTTCAAGCAATCAAATAATAACCCATTTGAATTAATCTAAAATCCATACCCTAAATGCACGGTGCACTGTGGCTTTTAAGAGAGGTTAAAAAATTCCAATTTGGCATTGCTGTGGGAAAAGACTACTTACATACTATATGTGTGAAATAGTAGTAGGTGTGTGTTTGGTACAGAGAATATTAAACACTAATCAAAGATTAAAGATAAAAAAGTAGGATGTATGTTTCATATGTATAACAATCTGTTAGAAACAATTTATAGTAAATGACCAGTTTTCTTTGTCTTCCATAAAATTAATGAGAAGCTGATTTTTTAAATCCTTTTGAGAAAATTACTCGGAGTTGCATGTGCAGGGAATATAAAGACCAGGTTTGCATCTTAAAACCATAGAAAGGCTTGAGCTGAAAATGACCTTCAACAGTCGCATAGTCAAACCTCCCTGCCGTGGGCAGGGATATCTTCCACTAGACCAGGCTGCTCAAAGCCCCATCCAGCCTGGCCTTGAACACTGTCAGGGATGGGGCAGCCACAGCTTCTCATCACCCAGTTCCAGTGCCTCATCACCCCCATCATAAATAATATTTTCCTTATATCTAGTCTCAGTCTATCCTCTTTTAGTTTAAAACCATTCCTCCTTGTCCTATCACTCCAGGCCCTACTAAAAAGTCTCTCTCCATCTTTCTTCTAATCCCTCTTTCAGCACTGAAAAGTTACAAGAAGTCTCCCAGGGGCCTTCTCTTCCCCAGGGTGAGCAATCCCAGCTCTTTCAGCCTTTCTCCATAGAGGAGGTGTTCCAGCCCTTTGATCATTTTTATGGCCCTCTTCTGCACCTTCCCTAACAGGTCCATATCTGTCTTGTATCTAGGGGCCACAGGGCTGAATACAGTACTTCAGGTGAGATGTCACAGAGCAGAGTAGAGGGGTAATCACCTCCCTCATGCTGATCATGCTTCATTTTCTGCAACTCAGGATGCAGTTGGCTTTCTGGGCTGCAAACACACATTGCTGGCTCACATCTGATTTTTCCCCCACCAGTATCCCTAATTCCTTCTTCTCAGGGCTGCTCTGAATTTGTTCATCACCCAGCCTGTACCAGTCTTGGGAGTTGCCCTGATCTAGGTGCAGGGCCTTGCACTTGGCCTGGTTGAACCTCACAGGTGCCCACCTCTCCAACCTATCACAATCCCTCTGGCATCCCTTCCCTCTAGTGTGTCAGCTGCAGTACTCAGCTTGGTGTTGCCTGTAAACTAGCTGAGGATGCACTCAGTCTCACTATGTCATTAATGAAGATATTAAATTGTATTGGTCCTTGTACTAACCCTTGAGGAACACCACTCATTAGTGGTTTCCATTTGGACATTGAGCTGTTTACTGTAACTCTTTAGGTGCATCCATTCAGTTAGTTCCTTTTTCAACTAACAATCCATGCATCAAATCCATGTTTCTCCAATTTAGAGGTAAGAAAGCTGTGGGGGACCATACAGAAGTCCAGGCAGATGGCATCTTGCTCTTCCCTTGTCCACTGATGCAGTCGCTCCATTGTAGAAGGCCACCAAATTAGCCAGGCACAGTTTGTCCTAGATGAAGCTGCACTGGCTGGCTTTAGTCACCTCCCTGTATTCCACATGCTCAACATAACTTCCAGGAGAATCTGTTCCATGGTCTTACAGGACACTGAGGTAAGGTTGACTAGTCTTGTTCCTTCATACTCTTTTTGTTTGAGAGCCTTTTCATTTACCTTCAGGAAACACTGGAATGGTTGTCTTTCAGGAATATCTTTACACTTTTCTTAACTCTAATTAGTTTTTGTGCTCATTTTTTTCCAGTTTCTCAGCTGAGTCCAACATGTGGCTTTTTTTCCCAATTGCCAAAGCATGTATCTTCCATTTCCATTTTACAGGGGTAGTTTACAAACTGACCAAACTATATGCTCATTTCTTTCACAGAATCACAGAATGGTTGAGGTTGGAGAGGACCTCTGGAGGTCATCTTGTCCAGCCCCTCTGCTCAAGCAGGGCCACTTAGAGCTGGCTTCCTAGGACCATGTCCAGATGGCTGTTGAAGGTTTCCAAGGAGGTTGACTCAACAGCCTCTCTGGGCAATCTGCGCCAGGGATCAGTCACCCTCATAGTGAAAAAAAAAGCATTTCAGGGGTAACCTCCTGTGTTTCAGGTTATGCTCATTGCCTCTGTTCCTGACACTGGCCACCACTGCAGAGAGCTTGGCTCCATCTTTTTTTGTGCTCTCCCATCAGATATTTGTACACATTGATGATGTCACCCCTGAGCATTCCTTTCTTCAGGCTGAACGATCCCAGCTGTCTCAGCCTTTCCTCATTGGAGTGATGCTCCAGTCTCTTCAGCAGCTTTGTTACCTTTGGTTGGTCTCTCTGCAATATATCTATGCTTGTCTTGTACTGGGGGGCCCAGACTTGCGCACAGAACCCAGGTATATCTTACCAGCACTGAGCAGAGGAGAAGGAAGCTCTTCAACCTGCTGGCAATACTCTTCCTAGTGCACCCCAGGATAATGGTAGCCTTTGCTGCCAGGGCATATTGTTGTCTCATGTGCAACTTGGTTGAAGCCATCGTGTCATAGAACTAAAATGGTCATGGTCCTCTAGGGCTTTTGGATTTTTTTCTGCAAAGCTTTTTCAGCTGAATGGCCATGAGCATATATTGGTGCATGAGGATGTTCCAGGTGCAGGGCTTTGCACTTTTCCTTAATGAACTTCACAGGGTTCCTGTCAGCCCATTTCTACAGCCAGTTGAGGTCTCTCTGGAGGGCAGCATGACACTCTGGTGCATCATCCACTCCTCACAGGTCTGTGTCATTAGCAAACTTAATGAGGGTGCACTATGCCACATCCAGATCATTAATGAAGATGGTTTTGGTGGACTTGGCAGCCCTCAGGTAGTGATTGGACTTGATGATCTTAAAGATCTTTTCTATGATTTTAGTCCAACTCATTGTCTGCTCCTCCAGCTCGTACTTCACCAGCTTTAGACATGTTTCCTTTAAACGTATGAAGAGCCCAATCTCCTATGTGTTACTTCTTCCCAGAAAAAAAAAATCGCTCCTGTGTTCCTGACTTGCTGTAAACTAATTTCTCCCAGCTTTTTACAGCATTATTGTCTTGGTGTCTTCTGGATTTGTATTCAGCATAAGGAGTAGGTTGTACATGGCTCTAAAGCAGGTGCATAGGAAGAAGACAGGAAGCTCTGCTTCTTCATATACTACTCACAAAGGCTAGTTTGTGTGTCAGCCTCTGCACATAGATGCTTTATCTTCCATCCCACCACTCTCTGGATTGAAGGCAATCTGAGTGAGCAGAAAAGAAAAGGTACTTCTCCACTCCAAGGAAGAGATATAACTTGCCGGAATAGCAATCTTCTAAATCTACCACGAAGTCAAGAATATTAAAGTAGGCTAGGGATGGATACTATCTATTGTAAATAGCTCTAAAGATAATAGAGGGAACTTCCTAGTGCTTGTGAGGTTATGTTTTCATCAGTCCTAAAGATAGTTCATTTGCCTTTGCTAGCGTGAGAGGTCATATTAGGCCAAATCTATGTCATGCAGAGTTTCCTAACACGTTTTACTACCACACTCGAGCAAAGGACAAATTTAAGCAAGTATATAGTTTGGCAGATCACTATGTATAATTCAAACCAGTATCAGCTGTTTTGCATTTCACATTCTGATCTGATGATTGTTGCATTTAAACCCAACTATATCATAGCCTGTCAGCATCCATACAGCCTGTTTAATTCTACCTAGGAGTGAATTGTGCTGTGGATCATACGAGCTAGAACGTAGCTGGAGGCCATAGAGGAGACAACTGCATGAAAGGAGGAACACTGCTATATCTGATGTAGGCTCAGCTTAAATTGCAAGCTATCATGTTTTATGTAAGCACAAAACTAATAAAAAGAAATGCAAATAATGCACAAATCCATGTCCGTCTGTTCTAAACTCTGTGTGTGTCCTTAAGATGTTTCTAATTCTGATGGGAAACCATAGACATTATTTCCTCCTCTAGCAGAGGAAGAAAGCAGTATCATGCATCAAGATTATGCTATAGGGTGTTAATTCATAATACTAATATAGATTCCTGTAAGTAGATGTTAATTTTTCAAAGATGAGCTTATTCAGTTTTTACTGAAGTTGACATCCTATTTTCCATTACAAAGGCTAAAAGCACAGACCTTTTCTCTGTACACTGGGCAAAAGATTACAACATTTCCTGCCTCAAATGCATTTAACTCTCAGGAAGCAGGAAAAAAAGAGCAAGAAAATGCCCTCTTAACTAGTTTTCAGAGGATACTAATGGCTTTGGTTATTTACTGTGATTTACTTTTTGTTTGTGTTGTTTACCCCACACTTTATCTCTGCCTGCTATACAATCAAGGTGATAGTAGTCACTTAAGTAGGTGACAAACACAGGCCCATCCAGCCAAATCTCTATGAAAAATTACAACTGCAGAAAGATAGGCTCCATAATACAGGTGTACTCTTTATCAACATAAAGACAGCTGTAGAAACAAAGCCCTTAGAGAACAGTTGGTCATGCAAGCAGAATACTGTTGTTACTGTTGAGACAGATGGTACTGACTGCTGTTGTTAGCAGGCAACTAATCTTTTCATCTGACCGTGTACTCAAGTTGTGTTTGAAATATAGCCATCTATTTTTTATTACAGTTGTTGAAGACTGGTGTTATACATTATTTGCATGTCTGTTCAACCACTTGAATCAGACATAGTAACCCCTGCTACATAATTGGAGTACTGAAGCTTTTGCTTTGTCTCTGGAAGATGGCTGGTAAGCACGAAATGGAACTTTAAGCTCTGAGCAGAAAAACTGCATTTTAAAATCCTTCTTTAACATCTTATGTTCCTTGTAGACTTCAGATGTCTATATGCATTGTGAAGTCTTGGCTGCAGTTTATGATAGGTGTGGTTTTTTATGGTACAGGAAATCCAAAGCTTACCCAAGAAAAATGTAGCTGGAAATGAAAAACATCTTTATGTCCCCCATGTCCCACATATGAACATTCTTTTTTTATCCTTCCAAACAGTTTTCATATTCAGACATGAAGTGAAAACCAGCAAGGAGGAAATACTTAATGTTGTATTTTATGCCCTCTACTGCTTTTAGGTTTTATGGTCACTAAAAATTACAGTTCATGAGCAGGATTCAGCATAGTTGTCTTTTTTTTTTATTCTGACTTGATTTTTTTTTTTTTAATTTAATTTGAAAACCACTCACTAGGCTATAGTGTTATCTGTAGCAGTAGGAAAAAGGATAGTCTGTGAAAAGTGGTTACCTGATAACATACTCACACTAAATGCTTGCCGTCATGAATGCAGTTACAGAAAAATAGGTCCAGGCCTAGATCAGTCTTTGCGACAAGTTCAGGTAGAAGGTCCACAATATTTTTCTCAAGATCTTTGTAGAATACATGATGAATCATGCAGTTGCCTGAGCTTCAATAATAATGACCCGGAGAGTTTTTAAAAGGAGTCAGCACACCTGGTCTTCATACTAATATTTTTCCCGAAAGTCAAGCAAAGTAGATTAGGTAAGGGTACATTATATTTCAGTTTTCACATGATTAAAATTTTGCAATTTTTACAATTCTATCTTTGCAGTCATTATAATAACAAAACTCCATGTTTAGAACATTGTTAAAGTAAAATTTGACCTTTCCGCAAGCTTGAAATTTTCCAGATGAATTGCAAAGTGAAATTTAATTTGTAACTTATGATATAAAATGTCTTGCATCATCCAAATGTGTTTGTGAGAGAATGGAATTTGCACCTGTAGTGATAGCCAGCAGACACAAAAATATATTCTTTTTAACAGCATAGTTGTTAACATACGCCAGATTCTGTGGATACTCTTGTTTTTTAAAGTGTGAGTGGAAGATCCAGGTTTCTAGTGTGTCTTAGTTACTGCTCTGCCTCCCATCAAAGTCGAATCAAAATTCCGTGTTCTAAAAATGTCAGTACTTCTTTGTGTACTTAAAATTGGGCCATGTTATTTTCATTTATATTGCCCTAATAAAAGATACTACATTTTCTAGTTAAATTACAGCTCTAAAGAAAAAAACAGTATTCTAAGAAGTAACTGGGAAAAAGAAAAAGTTAATCATTTTCCTCTTACAGAAAAGTGACCCCAAAGCTCCACAAATCTGTGTTCTTAGGAAATGAGGGACCAAAATATTAACACAAATTATTTGTCCAGTTCTATGCCATTTTCATAATTTCCTTCTTTGGCTTTTGAAATACTCCCAGTGTTAAAGGCCCATCTGTGAATATATTGTAAATTTCTTTGATCTTGTCAGTCATGAAAGAGGCAAAATACGCATTATTTTCCTTGTTGATAAAAATGCCAACTGTGACCTTGATAAAAATAAAACCAACCCTCTAGGAGCAAAAAGAAAAAAAATCCCTAAAATAATATTTACAATGTTTTTCCTATTATTCTTTATGTCCGACTTTTATCTTTTTACATTTATTATTAATGGTTTTTTGGAAGAAAGTAAAAAAAACCACATAAACTATTAAAAATTGGGCTGGGTTTTGCAAAATTGTCAGCATTATGGTAGCACTTTCTCAATGAAGTCATTCTGAAGTTCAGGTAATGCATATGAACTGAAAGACAAATCCTTGCATTTGTTTCGTAATTGCCCAGTTGTGAACTGATAGGATAGTGCAAACAACACAAAAGTCTAAAAGTGCAAACTGATATATTTCAACTACATTTCAAGTCACAGTATAAAAGGAAGATGGCATTTATGATCACTAACGCTTTTGAAATTGCCCATATCACAGTTATTAAAAGCATGATCCTGCCCCTCTACTCTGCTCTTGTGAGAC
The DNA here is from genome assembly GCA_009867235.2 of Psittacus erithacus. Lineage (NCBI taxonomy): Eukaryota > Metazoa > Chordata > Aves > Psittaciformes > Psittacidae > Psittacus > Psittacus erithacus. The sequence goes on from WYDI02039763.1 coordinate 29,960, forward strand.
CACATTTGGAGTATTGTGTGCAGTTCCGGTGTCTTCCACATAAAAAGAACATGGAACTGTTGGAACAAGACCCGAGGAGGCCACGAGGATGATCAGGGGACTGGAGCACCTTTCCTGTGAGACAGGCTAAGACAGGGTGGCTGTTCAGCCTGGAGAAGAGAAGGCTGCGTGGAGACCTCATAGCAGCCTTCCAGTATCTGAAGGGGGCCTGTAAG
>WYDI02039766.1:0-13995 GCA_009867235.2 Psittacus erithacus
TGGTTTGTGTTATACCTTAGTTACTGGACTGTTCTTATCTCAACCTGTGGGAGTTACATTCTTTCCATTCTCCTCCCTAGGGGGGGAGGAAGGTGGGGGAGTAAGCAAGCGAGCTGCGTGGCTGACGGGGGTTAAACCACGACAGTATGCAAATATTTGATATCACTGCCATTTTAGTCTGGGTACCAGGGTGCATGTAGCCTGTTGGGCCACTCTTGCTGTAAGCAAAACATTGACAAATATTTCTTTGCCTTCAAGGTTTGGTCTTTTGTAAATGAAGCAATGACTTAAGCAACAGATACAGGAATTAAATGGAGGCTGACAGAATGTATATAAAATAGTTAAACGAGAAAAGCACTACCGTTTTAATTGCTGTACATTATTCTTTTTTTCCATGACAGGAATCACCTCCCAGTATTTCCATTGTTTCTACCACAACATGCTGTTTCCACAATACTGTTTGAATTTGTTTTTAAAACCTAAATCAAACTATAAACATGTGTATGTTTAGGTACTTTGCTGAACTTCAGTCCATATTTATTGAGTTTTTTTAAATGATACAAAATTATTCAATTATTATTTTTCTTTTTCAATAACCAGCTTCCATTGTCATTCTGGGAAAGCTCACAGAACTTACTGGACGACATTTTCCTGGAAAAACGTAAACATAGAAACAGATTAGGTACACATCTATTCTGTACTCAACAACCACCGTTGATAGAGAAAACAGGTGAAAACAAAACAGAGATAAAGAATGGAGATTGTGTGTCTTGGAAGACAGATCTGCATTACCTCATACTTTATTATTAATATTCATATTGTGCCCTGGGTTAGTCACACAATATATCCAGAAAAATTTAAAAGGCATAACTTATCAGTCTTATAATCTGTTTAAGAGATTTCATCGAGTTATATTAAATTGACAATGTCGAAATTCAGAAACTGCTCCCCGTCTGTGACAAAAGTTATCAAAATCAGATGAAAGCAAGCTGTGCTACAATTGTTAGGCAGGAAGCCCATCCAGGTTTTCTGCCATACTTGCTGATGAAACAAAAGCCATAGCTTGTAGAGAACAATTGAATATTTCCATGTGTTATACTAGTAATAGCTTTCCCTGTAGAGAAGTGTCTCTTGCTTCCCGCTAACAGCAATGCTAGCTCCCTAAAATGTGACAAATGGACTGTGTTCAAAGTTGGCTAATTGGAATCTCAGTAGTGTGGACGTGACTTTTATCGCTTAAAGCTATGACAGTTCATCTGTTCTCAATGGTAATTTAAATAGAAAGCATAGACTATTCTTTTGTCATCCATTGCTATATGCTCACAAGTGATTGCTGTCACAATTGTCAATATACTCAAAAGAGAATTATGGTGAAAATAGTTTCTATGCATTCTTGAAGGATCTGAGCTGATTCAATAAAATGCCCTCAAACACGAAGGTAAAACAGTTTGCTTAAACAGCTTCTATAATATTGTTCTTGAAGCCTAAAAAAAAGATAATATTGTGTCCAATTAGGGAAAGTTTAGGATTTTGGATTGTCAGAAGTATGCAGTAATTTCAATTTATTTTGGATTCTTAAAATAAATACTGTTCTGCAAAAATACAAGTTGTAAGATACGGAGGAGCCACACTTAATTACTCCATTTTATACCATATTTTCTCCTAAAATGTGTGATAAATGTTGTCAATAACTGATCGTTTAGATTGATTTTAGACTAGGCTGAATGTTCACTCCCCTGACTGCTTTCAGATAGGAAAGTCTAATGGCAAATTAGCAGACAGCACAGTCATCTGGATTATGCCTGTTGCACATGCCAAAGAATCCTCATTAACATTTGAGAAAAGCATATTTACAATCTTTACAGCCTGATAAACACTGAAAAAACCCACCCCAGTAAGCTTGATTCTGTTCTCACTTCAGTTAAGCAGCATACTTAGTACATAGTTTAAACAGGTAAGCAAGCAACATCTTCAACTTAAAGGCTCCATTTAAATGCCTGCAGTTTATTTGTTTGCATTAGACTTAAAGCAAGAAGGTTGTTGTGGTTTAAACCCAGCTGGCAATTCAGCCATGCAGTTGCTTGCTCACTCCCCACCCTTCCCCACAACCCCCTGCCCCCGCCCAGAGGCGAGGGGAGGAGAATCGAAATAATGTAACTCCCACAGGTTGAGATAAGAACAGCCCAGTAACTAAGGTATAACACAAACCACTGCTGCTGCCACCAATAATAATAACAATAGGGGAAATAACAAGGGAAGAGAATACAACTGCGCACCACCCACCAACCGATACCCAGCCTGACTGATGAGCAGTGATCTAACCCTTCCGGTAACTGCCTCCAGTTTATATAGTGGGCATGATGTGCTGTGGTATGGAATACTTCTTTGGACAGTTTGGATCAGGTGTCCTGTCTCTGCTTCCTCCCGCCTTCCCCTCCTCCCTGGCAGAGCATGAGACTCAGAAAGTCCTTGGTCAGAGTAAACATTACTGAGAAGCAACTAAAAATATTGGTGTTATCAGTGCTGTTCCCAGGCTGAAAGTCAAAACCAGCACTGCACCAGTTACTAAGAAGGAGAAAAATGACTGCTACTGCTGAACCCAGGACAAAGATGTAGGAAGCAGCTGTAGGAATCACACAGACAACATCTGGACTTCAGATGGTCTGGTCAGTAATAAAATAATGATACTAGGTCATGGCTGTAAGCCACTAAAATGAAAATGTGAACTGGCATTTTCTTTCTGTAGCTTAAATGGGCTTCTCTGTAAAATTTCAGATGCAGTGTGTTAAATTCTGAGTGTACAGAAAATTGGGGGAAAAAAAACCCCTCCTTTTTTTAAATGTAATTTTTACAACCATTGTAAGTGCTCTAAAAATTCGGTTATAGCAGACTTCCTGAAACTTTGGAAGAAAAGATGGGATAAATATGGCAAGATACTCTTTATTTTATGTTCAAACTGAGCTCCCAACTCAGAAACTTTACAAATCTTTTCCATAAATACATTTTTATCCAATGCTGTAGCAAGTGACTGCTGAATGTATTAACAATTCCAGTAACCACTTACATATGCAAGTTCTTTTTCATATGACTCATCACTATCAATATATCTCAGAAATGAAACAGAGAAGAAAAAAGATTTGAGTTGATTTGTAATTCATAAGTCAGTCAGAAATAACTTTTTTAAAAACAGGTTTTGAAACAGTAAAATCTGTCATTGTCTCAAACCAAAAAGCCTTCACCTCATTCTAAAAAGAATAATTAAAATAAATCTAAAAATTCTTATTTTAAAGGAGTATCTTGGCAAGCAGTGAATAAATAAAATGACCTTATTTTACCTTCTCTTCTCTACTTCAAGGCAGCAACTTCCACTCTATGTTCAGCCATCTCTGACTGCAGGACTAGTCAAAACCAAATCAATTCAGGGATTTGACAAAAAGGATACAGCAGTATTTCCTCCAGTTTCTTTGAGCTGGCTTGCAGTAGTCTGAACTGCTATTAGGACTGAATGTAACCTAAACCATGGCAAAGTAGATCTTTTTTTATCAAAACTCCTTACTCCATTTTCACATCAGATGAAACTAAGATTAAAGACCAGATTCACTTCTAGAGCAGCCCAACTTCCCTTAGCATCTCAAGAAACCAAGCTACTGGTGATAAAAGGGCTATGTGAAGCAAAGCACTATATCTAGGCTATTTGAGAATATGTTTGAGTCAGATGCATGAGGAGTATTGCAGAAGTGAGCTGGCAATGCTGCTGAGGATTATCATAGCCCTTGTGCATCTCTGCTGATTAAATTCTGTAAGGCATTCATGTTTGCAGAAAGCTCAGTCCTGTATGTGTATGTGTATGTGTGTGTACATATGCAGGGATTCATCTCAGAGATCACTGGCATAAAATACAAGTTTATATTAATTGTCCACTCTCTTATAACATGAGCACTCCTTTACACCAGCAATGCCAAGATCTAAAATAAAGGTACATGAAAGTCTTGGGTCTGATTCTAATTTCCACTAAAGTAACTATATGCTTTTGACCATGTTTTGGGGCTGTAAATGGTGTGTAAATCTCAGCTAAGCAGATATTTTTAAAGATTCCTTTTCATTGCTCAGCAGGTGTCCAAAGCCTCATGTGAATTAGAATCAGGCCTCACCAAAAACCAGGACAGTACATACTGAGATGACTAATGACAATGGCTTCAATGCATGTCAACATATGTATGGAGATAAATTCATAATGTAATTAAAACAGTTCAGAAATTCAGAAAGTGAAACACTATTTGCAGTTTAATTCACACTAAGCCAGATTAAATAGTGTTATTTTTCTCTTCTCATTTAAAATCTTGCTTGTATTTTTTGAAGTGTCTACATAAGCATCTTTTTTGTATAGTTCATGAAAATAACAGAGGAGTAAGGCCATTTACTAACTGGAACTTGACAGCATGTAGACGTGGTGGTATTTGCATAATAATTCAATTTAACTTCTGTGGAACTACAGACATGAGCAAGTGACTTATGTCTTTAAAAGTCTGTAAGATCAACCTGGGTTGGTTTTTTTTTCCTCCTTCAGTATTGTTAAATTTGGCCTATTGCAAGTACACATGAGTACTGGGACTGCATAAATTTAAATGAAGAACTGATGCTCCTTCACATACTGGTTTATACTGTAAAATAATCTTTACTAACTTATAAAAATTCAAGAAAGAATGACCCTCAGCTCAATATTTTCATGACATTAGAAATCTAATAAAAGAGAAACAAATCCATTCTAAAAAGAAAGTAAGAATATGTGCACTCAGCTAAATGCCACTGTAGTGATTTAATAAGGTAATGGAAAAAGCTGTGTTTCTGTGTGTAGAAGTTACTATTCTGCAAGTAATTTTTACTACTTTTGCTACTATTTGTTATTTATTCTCTAGAACTTGGATTAGAAGATTTGCATTTTTATCCTTTTACACTGTCCTAAAGAAAGTTAAGACGTGTTTCCTGCAATGGAGATACACACAGTACACAGGAATTCCATTTTGCTTTACTTATTTAACTAATACTACCACAGAAATTTTTTAGCTCTGGATGAAAAATCACATCTCATTGACTTTACTAAATGTCAAGAACTGTTAGGTTAATATAACAGTTTTTTAGCTGCTTGTTTTTATTCTCCTGTGTAGAGCTTTCACTACCCCTATTTTCCTTCATTTGATCATAACACTAGTAATAAAACTTCACTTCACCTTAATAAAATGGAATCAAAGCACCTCATTTCATATATTTCTATTTTATTTTAAATAGACACTGATTACTGATCTGAAAACATACTGTCCTATACTGTTGTACCTTTCTGCCTCATTTTTCCATTTATACCCATTGTTGACTGTGATGGAATTATACTAGCAAAACAATATGATCTCAGCCTTGAGAAGATGTCTCTCTGCTAGGTCAAACAATTTACCACAATGAAAATTGCAAAAAGAAAATAAGTGCATTCACTAAACAGTCAAGAACACTGGCCTTTCTTCTCCATGCCTCACGATAACAAATTGGCCTTGCCAACTTCCATCACAAAAACATTTTCATCTGTAGAAGATCTTATAATTCTTGCTCTGAGTCACTGCTTTTAGATGACACATAGCAATAAATATGAACTTTATTTTATTTAGTGACCAGCGCTTCTGAATGCTGCAAGCCAACTAGAGCAGCGGAATACTGAATACATAAAACTGCTATTAAGGAAGGTTAAGGCTGTGTCATAAACTATCTAAAATGTTATTATTATTTCAAGCTCAAGCTGATACGTGTGTGTGCTGTTGGGAGAAAGAAAAGGATACAATAGCAAGAGTGAAAGCACAGTAACAGTCGAAAAAGTTGCCGTAATAATGACTTTGGGATGACTTCAATCCAAATAAGAGTAGATCCACTGTGGTTACACAGTCTACACCAATGATACCACATCAAAGTTGTTCAAGACCTAGTTAACAGTCAAGAAGATGCAAGAATTGGCCTCATTTGCAATGAAAATGATGTGAACAAGAGCCATAATTACAGAACTGAATGTTAAACTTCATTTCTTCTTTTCTGTCTCCATTACTAATGATTTTATGGCTGGAATAATAGTTGATGGTGTCCATCCAGAACAGAAAACATAAAAGACTTATTAAGTCCATAAATACATAATTCAGTCGTATTAACAAGTAAAGCTTGTATTAACAAATACAACTTTACCATTCAACTAACAGAATGCCTCTGTACAATCCTCTCCCACTTGACACCAGCCAGCCTTTTCAGGCATCATTGGCTCTTAAAGCTTTAAAAATGGTGTTAAGCAACCATCACTGTCATAGGAGCATGGTCCCGGACCACTGCTGTGTGCAGTTTCATTTGCTCCCATGAACATAGGTTCATCTCTGCTTTTTAATACTGACTTCAGCACTCACTGGTAGGAAAATATGCATTTTCATGCATATTTTCAAGAAAGCCTCTTCAACAAAGTCAAGGAGAAGCCTTTTCCACAGACACAAGCCTTTATACTTTCAAATAGTCTGGCCAAAATGCAGCTTACCCTAGACAATTTTTTTTTAGTGCATTTAAACACTGTGATATTCTAAATCCCCATCCAGGCCTCAAACCGCAAAGACAGCACTATAATCCTCACCTCAGGTAACACTTTACCTTCACATTAAGGTTATGAATGGTACTACTCTTTCAGTGAAATCTGCCCTCCAAACTATACACTTGAGTCTTAAACAACAGGGACTTTTTAATTTAAGTGTGAAAAAACAATGTGAAAGCCTTGCCACACTTTTCAGGTTATGCCACAAACTAATCCACCAACCTCATAAGCCTACCTACCATTTCTTATAGGTGTTAGCAAAAGCCTAAAGAACATGGGCAACTTTGGGGACTGCACAGCCAGCCAGGAGGAGTTTCAGGGTGTGCACCCTCTTCTTGATAGAACTGCTGAATTCAACATACGTCTGACTGTTGTGAGTTAAGGAAACAGGGTGGGTAATTCCATACAGGATTAGGAAAAGTGCGATTCCTTTTTTTGAGCATTCATAGCCATTACCTGATAGAATAACATGGAAAGTTTGCTATTCTCAAAAGTTATCAACAAAAGAAACTTTTTAACAGCTACACAGATTTCTGGGCTTTCAGCAAAGAGGAGGCACCATTCTGGAGTGGACAGCTGGAGGAAGGAAGCCTCACATTTTGACCTTTAAGCAGGTCAGCTATGGCTGCACCCAGCTTTCTTGATCAGGACCTATATTCTCAGCTTGTTTGTTTTTCTGCTTTGCTCCAGATTTTTATTTCAGTTTCATTCCTTGTCACTTGGGAGTATGTCTGATGGTGAAACACAGCAAAAGAAACACCAGTACTCAAAGGCTGAAAGGAAACATTATGCTCACAGGGAGAGAAAAAAAAAAAGTCTCCATTTCCTTAGCTGGCTTTGGTGATTAATGTAACTTAAAAGAATCTCATGGGCTTTATTTAGTCACTTCATTAATCTCTGGAGTCCAAGCAGAGTTAGCATGTTGCACACATTCCTAGATATACTCTGGTGAGGTAGCTACTGTGTCTAGAAACCTCTCCAGAAAGACAGAATCAGAGCTGAACTCCTTGTCCACTGGAATTGATTATGATGCTTCAGGAGTATTTGTGATTTAATCAGCCTTTTCCAGAAATCTCCACTGGAAGATACCCACTCATCCAGTTTGCTTCATCCACTCATCCAGAAAATTTACATGGTAACTATTACTCACAAAGATCTTGGAAGCATTGCCTTTTTAATTTAACAGCATAAGAAATGTTCAAATTTGAGCTCAAAAATAATGTTGCATGCACTTCTCTGTCTTTGTTTCCTCACTGCTGGCTGGAATAAAGCCCAGTAGAGTAACCCACGATCTTTCTATGACCATGGAGCTTTTTCAGCATGTCCTGCTTAATAGCCGTGGCTGGTCCTGAAGCTAAATCAGATCCTATTCTGTGGTTCATCTTCTCCAGACAACATTTCTTAGATCTTTCTTAGATGAGTCTTCAAATTGGTAATTTATCCAAATTTTGTGTTTGGCAAATTTCCATTGCTCCAAATTCAAAATGCTTCCTTGCAGTCTCTATTCCTATCAAACGATTTTGTCATCTACCTTGTTCTTGTCATCTTTCCCTCTTAATAAGCTTCTCATTAACTATCATTAGCTACCTGTGTTAAGGGAAAAATATGCTAAAACCTATGTTAGCAATTTGGTTTACTTATTCATATTGTCAATTAAAATACTGTAATTTTACCTTCACTATATCTTTGAAACTACATAATTCACCGATCAGTCATAGATGCAAGTTTCCTAGTTAATATTGATGGGCATTGGCTCAAATATTGAAAGAACACTGAAAGAAATCAGTCTACTGAACAGATGATCCTGTGTAATAGTGGCGTTGTAGCTATGGTGGTTTGTGGGTATAAGATGATGATCATACTTCTAGCTACTGTAATGAAAAATGTAAAAGGGAATTATTTCTAGGCTGTGTGAAAAGTAAACTAGATTTATCAACTAACTTATTGTACATAAAATCATACATGAATCTGGCTGAAATACCCAAAATTCACCATCTGATAATCTGCTGACTGTGAAACTCTGTTATGATTTGGATCATGAATAAAGAGTATGTTTAATTTTACTTCTACCCAATTCCCCAGAGTTGAAAACAGGGTAAAGTTAACTAAGTATTTTCTGATACCCACTTGCTTAACACCAATCACATTAGTATTTTTTTTTTTTCATTTTACGAGATGGTGGCTTTGGTGGTATTTTCTTTTCCCTCTCTGCTTTTGCATATCCTTGAGTTTTACAGCCCAGGGATCCTGGAAAACAAAGCCAGTTCTGGAGCTGCAAAACTGACATTTGCAGTAGAAGCTTGCTACACCTACTTTGCTCAAAAAGAACTCTCCCACAAGAGAACAGAACATCTGAATGGCATCTTCAACACCTTGGCATATCTAGTATAACTGTAATCTAGTGCCAGACACTGAAAGAATAAATTTCCCAGTACCTCAGTACTGAAAACATGATTATAACAAGTCATGTTATAAATGTCAAGTACATAGACACAATGTGGTAATAACTTTCTACTTTGGTAATGATGTAGATTTGAACTGCAGTCCAGAAGCAGAGATCACGAGTGTTTTTCTTTGCCTTCCTCTGTGAAAAGTCTACCACCTTGTGTGTGTGTGGGAATATCAATTTTTTGTGTGTGTGTTTTATGACCTCTTTCCATTTCTATCCTCAGTATATGTTCTACAATACAGGAAGGAATTTGGAAGAGAAACATGTTTCTCTTTAAAAGTACTTAAATAAAACTACCTATTTTCTGTAAATCAAATATCTTTATCACCATACAGTTTTATTTTTCTTATAATGTATAAGGTAGAAAATATGACATACTGCATATACTGATATGAAATGCTGCAATTTTAGGTTAATCACTGAAAGAAAATATAGCTTGGTAATGAGGTTAAGAATGAAAATGTGCTTTATAAAAAAACCCTTATGTGATATACATTTCAAATGCAGTTTTAATCAACCCCTTATGGAGGAGTGTGAAATGTAAGTAATAAAAATGACATACAGCTCATGATAGTTTTAAAGTGACATGAAATTATTTTCTAAAAAAAAGGCTGGATAGTCTCACAAATAGTGTTATTGGGCATGAGGTATCAACTTCCCCAGGAAACTGATTTGGGCTGACAGTTGTTGGTACCACTGATTTCCAAAACAGCTTCCCCATGCTTGTCAGCAAAATAAACTCACACAAGTGTTAGCATACGTGTCTTAAAACTTCCTTTTTCAGTGTCATTATAAAAAGGATAATTGATACCAGACAGCACACACAAACTATATAGATCATGAGTGTCTTGTGAAAGAAAGAGGATTAGAAATTATTACAGGCAAAGTGATAATTTTAAGGGTTTCTACTTATTTTAATAAAGTTTACATATCAGTTCCAATTGTAACATTTGAAACCAACAAGTCCCTCTCACAAAAATAAGTAAATCCTAACATACTTATGAACAAATGTCAAGTAATGAAGCAAAGGGTATTAAATAGATCATTTTATTACCATGACTGCAGCTAACACTAGGAGCTGGGCTTCTTTTCTGACAGAGAAAAAGCTCAACAAATTTAACATGACAAAAGATAAATCAGTGCTCTTGAAAAGCTATTAAGTCGTAAGTGCTAATTTCCCCTTAGTTAAATCTTTGCTCCATCACCTTGTTATATATGAAACATTTCATAAAAGTGAAAAAATGGTGCTTTAGAAATATTGAAGTCACAGCTTTATGTCTTCTTGAATAGGTCAGGTTCTTAAACTTTCAGTAAAGGGTAGCTAAATGCAGCTATCTTTGAAAAAGCTAAAAAAAGACGACACACATAGCGCAGTGGAGAAAATCTGTGAAAAATCAAGAATACAGATATATCTCAAATAGATCTCATTGACTTTTAGAAACACTTTGAACAACAGCTGTAGCCACTGGGGTACTGTAATAACATACCCCATTATATAATGCAACACTAAGTAAATGTAGGAGTGGAAATTTAACAATTGGACGCTTAATGGCTGCAATTATGGCAAAAGAATAATGAACCTATTAGACAGAAGAACTGGCAATTACTCTAAAGCTTATTGCAATACAGCTGTGAAAAAAGTAATACAGAAGCATGCTTAAAAATGGTTATTAAAGGGGGATAATGCATTCTGTTTACCTTGACAGAAGCAATTTTTCTTCTGAAATGAAATGGAACTTTTTGGCTATCAGACATGGGAGCTCAGATGTGATGGATCCTGCTATTTAAAGGCAATGTATTCTTAGATATGCTTTTCTAGGTATAAATGATGTCTACACTAAGACTGTAATGGCTAGATTTATCAGCAACAAACAGACAGAGTAAGATGTTTAAGAACACACATGAATGAAAAATAAATAGCATGCAAAAAATTTAAGGTACCCTCTGAGCAGTTTAAGTAGCTACTCTTCATGAATGGAAATGTTAAATGTTAGTTGTCTCCTATCAAGACAGATGACGTGTGAGACCCATTAGCCAGCTTACAGAATTCCCATGTTGGGATTCAGATATAATTTATTTCGCTTGCTTAATTTTCAGCTGCGCACATCCCAGAAAGGGTATAAGCAAACAGAAAGAAGTGTGGTACAGATGAAACAAGGAAAATTGTAGAAGAAAGCCTCGATTGTCTTCTGTGGAAGCATAATATTTGATTACAGCACCATATAATTTTTTAAATTTCAGCTTTCTTTCGATAGCCAGAGTCAACAGATAAGGGTAGAAAGGCCATGAAAGTGTTTATAACTGATACAGGATGTGTTGCTTCTCCACATAACTGGCAATCTGACATAAATTCAGAGGACAGCTGTGTCAACCTTGCCCAGGTCAATGATTTATCTGGTGACTATGTTAGGCATTGTGGAAAGTTAAATGCTTCACACCAAGTCATGGCAGTCTTCCTAAAACACACATCTCAAGGCAGACTAATAATCGGTCTGTGTTCATCAGCTCTATACTTGATTCAGTGTTTCATAAGGGATTTATTAAATACAATGCAGCTCTCAGCCATGCATTCCATCAAAGACCTCAAAACTTAAACATTGATCTAAATTTGGATGGCAATGACTGCAGCTACAGAAAGGGCCTCAGGGCGTATCTTATCATTTGGTGCAAATGGTTAGAAAGAAATAAAGACTTGCCCTTAAAAGACAATGAAGACAGAATCAACAAATTGAGAAACAGAGTCTTAGAAGACAAAACATGGCGCCTTATGAATGGCTTTGTGAGGCCAGAAACCAAAGTAATCAAAAAGTTATGCAGTAGCAAAATTCTCATCAAGGGGTTTGCTCTAAGTTTGCTTACATCACAGAAATTACTATGTACAAAAATCGGTTTAATCTTGGCTTTAAACAGCACGACTGGCAGTCTGTGTGTATTTGGTTCAGGTTCTGGGACTGGCTTTGGCTGCTTTATGCAGCTGTGGCTGCTCAAAGCAGTTGGAAAACTGCTATGAGGGGCTATAAAAGTGTTCCAGTTTGCTCTAAATTATTCAATAGGTCATTTAGGCCCAAGGCCAGTACATGAACATGGGTACAGAAAAGCGGCTTTGAACTATGGCTGTCAGTTTCCTGGTCCAGGAATTAATTTTGAGAATGAAAGGAGTGATGTTGAAATTTGACCTACTGACTTAAAAAGGTTCCTGTTTAAGAGCAACATGAAATGAAAAAAATCAAGCTATTCATAACGTGTATCAAATATCGACCTTGTACTGGGGTACTTTTTTGTTACATACTTTGGCTACTCTATGGAGCTAACTCATTAGTATACACATTCCCTGCACACCTGCCTCGGAAAATGTTAGTTCCTGAAATAAGCCCCCCAATCACTATGAGAGCAGCAGGGCTAGCAGCCTAGAAGAAATAGACTTTTGAATCTTAGGAATGGGGATCATACAGGCTACGGCAAAGCACGTTACAGAGACAGAAGCAGAGAAGACAACTAAGGAGTTCTGAGGTAAACAGAACCTTGCATTTCACATCCAGAGTCAGAATTCCATTACTTCTGGAACACAGGCTTTTTATTTATTCTTAAAATACATAAATATATATACTCACAGATGACTTGTGGGTGCTACAGTGTGAAAATGCAGTATAATAATTCCCCCGAAAAAGATACTCTTTTTACTTTGAAGTATACCATCAAGTTAGTGACACTTACACCATCACTCCTTAAGCATGTCTGCCAGACAAAATGTCATGATACTATAAATGATGTCTCTTTTTCCACATATGCTTCCATAGTGTTTCCCTCTTCTTTGCACAAGACACTGCTGTAGAGGTTTTAGACTGTACTTACTCTAGCAGTGTAGCAATTACATCACCATGCAAATTATACTTACATTTTTCAGTGTGCATGGCTGTTTTACTGGTGTCTAAATTATTAGTCTTCTCTTTAGATTTCAATGCATTAGTGGTGTCTCTGGCTGGAAAGGCAGTGTTCTCACACATTTAACCCAAGCATGACTAAGAATGTAACTTTCAAAGAACTGTCTGTTTGATTAGTGTTGATGCATGAATCAGACACTAGTAACAAAGAGAAAATCCAAGAAAGCGAGTATGAAGGAAAGTGGAAAAACCATGCCATGAAAAACTGCCATTAAAGCAGGATGTTATCCTCAGTTGTCATCTGCTGAGAATATATTTGTTCATCAAGTAATAAATAAATATATCCTCAGGTTCTGTGTTTTGAAACAATACTGCAGAAAAGCACATTGCCGCTATAATCACGTTTAGGCCACCATTTGGTTTATGGCAAATAGACCAAATGGTATTAGTCAACTTTCTCTGGAAGGAATGATTCATTGCAGAAGAGGCAGTATTTTGAAGACCTCCCTTCAAACTTAGCTCCTCAGAGACGATGCATATTGCACGAAACTAGAGAAGAATAGAAAATGTCTTTGAAGAAACATTAACATGCAGTCTTTTAAATGTTCTAATGGCTGGTATTCAGCATTCATGTGAGTAAGAAAGTCTGTTTATATAAAATTTCTCTTTCTTGTTAACTTCCTTGTTCTCAGAATTTGCTGAGAGGAGTTTGTGCTTTTTCTCTACAAGCTGTACATACTTATCTAGGTGCCCCTGTGCTCATTCTTCTTCAGGGAGAAAGCTCTTGCTCTTATACTTTCTGAAAGTTCTTAAAATGTGTGCTTTCGCAGCATGGTTATCTTTCAAATACTACAGAAAGTCACTATTAAAAAATCTAGGTATAATACAGAAGGCTAAAGCCAGACCGGTTCATTTGAATCTTCTTGAATGTGGTGATACAATTGATTTCCTGAATTCTAAAAATTGCCATTCAGATGATCAGCACACTAGAGGCAGACACTCAGGATAATGATTATTCTCTACAGCTTTCCTTTTTGCCTTCCCCCCCCCAATTCCAACCT
>WYDI02039768.1:0-20759 GCA_009867235.2 Psittacus erithacus
CCAAAATCAAAAACACAGCACTGCACCAGCTACTAAGAAGGAGAAAAATGACTGCTACTGCTGAACCCAGGACACCAAGTTAACTCCAAATTCTGGCATGAGGAATTCAAATTCCTTACAGGCATCTGGCATCCAAATTACTTACAGAGGAATGGATTTTCAGTGTCATTTGGCAGCTGAGATAATCAACATCTCTCAAGGAATTGCATAGGTGCAATGATAATTTTATTAAGAGGATGAAAATCACACTCATTTGGTATTTGTTCCTGTGTAATAGAGAGGTAGAGACAATCCTAGTCTGAAGTGGCATATTTGCGTGTATTGGATGTCAGACTGGGCTAATGAAAGAATGAAAGCACTAGAGATCTATCAGTTCGATTGAGTTTAGTGACTGCTTTCTCAGTGACACCAAGCTGACTCCCATTAACGTCACTGTTCCTTCTTGCAGATATCAGACATGACTGGATGGCTTGTTACTGATCTGTATAACACAAGGAGCATGCAACCTCAGCTAAGCCAATTTGATGGACCCCATCAAATAAGTATTAACAATACTGAGGCTGTGAAAGTACTGAAACACATTTATTATTGGTCAGCACCTGAGACATATCTAGGAAATAAAGTAAGTTGTCAGAGTCAAAACTCCTTCATAGTTTCTCTCTTTCAATCATAACATATTGATCTAACTATATAGTTCTTGTAATTAAAAATTACACATAAACCACAATATTATCAGACTTCTCAATCTATCTTTGCTCTTCAAATCATAGTGTTCCTAGCCAGACATTCCCAGTACCCTCTTCTTGCTCTTGGAGCTTTTTGTCTCCCCCCTTTCTTCTCTGCCTATTCTTGATACAATATAATCTTTCTTTTTTCTCTTGACTGTTACTAACTTACATGCTCACATTCTCCGTACCTTGGTTCCTATCCAAAGCTTACATCCTTCACAACTTGTCCAGTGCAGTAGACAAGACCACTAAATTCTTCTTACCTGCCTCTTGGCCATCTTTCATTTCACGTTTATTAGTTTCTAGCAAGCTAGTCTTTAATTTTGCCCCTTGTTACTACTTACAGCTCTGGGTCTGGCATTTTTGCAGCAGAATCACAGAATAGTAGAGGTTGGAAGGGACCTGTTGCCCAACCTCTCTGCTCAAGCAGTGTCTCTGAGAGCAGGTTGCTCAGCACCATATACAGAGAGCTGCTCCTGAGTATCTGCAAGAGCGTAGTCTCCACAACCCCCAGGACAACATACGCTGATGTTTGATCACAATCACAATAAAAAAGTGTTAACTGGATGTTCAGAGGGAATCTCCTGTGTTTCCATTTGTGTCTGTTTCTTCTTGTCCTGTCACTGGGCACCACTGAAAAGGGCATGTCTCTATGCTATATTCATCCTCCTCTCAGGTTTTTGTATACTTTGATGAGATCTCCCTGAGACTTCTCTAGGTTGGTCAGTCCTGTGCTCTCAGTCCTCATATGAAAAATGCTTTGGGCTCTTACATTGTCTTAGTGGCCCTTTGCTGGGCTCTTTCCAGGATGTCCACCTCTTTCTTGTACTGGGAAGCCCAGAGCTGAATTCAGAACTCCAGCTGTGGCCTCACCAGTGCTAAGTACAGGGAAACTTGCAACCTCACCTTTAATTCAGTCCAGCACCTTTGCCTGTGCAGCCCCATTTCTTAGTGTGGTGACACAGTAATTGAAAACAAGTCTCAGAAATGTATCATTAAGTATTAGTTTTGCACAGGGCAACATTCACTCAAATTCTGATCTCTTTTTCATTTCATATAGGTCTAACTGTTGGTACTACTCTTTAATTTACTTTGAAGTAGTCAGCAGCAGTTGTGGGACTAAGAAGCCTGAAAGGTGGAATATGGAACGTGAATAATTCCAACATGCTGTGCCCTGTGGCTAGGATGGTAGCTTAAACGTTTGCTGTTTGTTGAAAGTACTGTAGGTGTTTCACTGAATGAGGGCTATTATCTGAATTATCTCTGCAGCCTTCAGCTACCTTTCACCACCTGCACAGCAGCAAGCCAGCACTTGTCCTTGTGCTGATACATACAGCATGTTAAGTTTTCCCTGCAAGGTGGTATTTGGAAGCCATGTACTCCTATAATTAGAACATTGTACTGTCCCAGGTCACTTCTTTGTGTTGGTTGGAGGTTATGTTTCTACGACTTTGCTTTTTTTTTTATTTCAGCTCACAGCTTTTGGTGGAGATTTGAAGTATACTGTATCTTATGACATTCCAATGGAGAGTGTGGACAGTGATATAGTCTCTAGCGTTGATGTCATCATTCAGGTGGATTTTTTTTTTTTTCACCTTGTTACTATTCAGACATTATTAAGAATCTATGAAGGGGTTAAGAAAAGGCAAATAAAATAATGTTTTTATAGTAGTAGTTTTGTCAGTTTTAATTTTACTACTCATTTTTCTGATTTTTCTGATCCATTTGTCTGAAACTGTAGGTATGCAATATTAGTTTTAGATGACAAATACCTAGATTTTAGCTTATGTGCAAACAAGTAAGGTGTTCATTAACAAATGTACAAGCTCTTTTTAGAAAAGGAACTACAATAAGCTGGAATGACTTGTATTTATGAAACAGATGAGTGTTCTTACTGATTGCTTACTTTTCTAGATTTATGTTGCAGTCAAAAATAAGGTTCTATATTGAATCCTGGCACCTCCAAAAAAGCATGATTTTGTAAAATACATACTTAACAGTAGGAAAAAGGAGAAAAGATATTCTGTTTTATAGAGGAAAGCTGTGTTTGATTGGTTTTTTTTTAATTTAACCTAATTATTTTTCCAAAAGAACATCAAATATTTCTGAAGTCTCTGAGTCAAAATAGAATGGGATTGTAGTCTTCCTGAGGCTGTAGAAAAATGCAGACCTTCTAATCGGAGTCTTTTCCAGTGCAAGAAATCTAGTTTGCTTCTTTTCAATGATACCTGGATGTGTATCTGACAGTTGCTTAATAATATTTGTGTGCAAATACAGAAAATTTTTCTCTGTCTTTCAATTTCAGGGTAATGGGCAGATTTTGAGTACAAGAGCAGCAGGCTTGTCATTACAGCCATATGAGGAGTACTCTAATGCAGTGAGATTTGTAGCAGAGAATTTCATAGAGTTCAATACAAAAAAAGCTATAGACCGGGAAAAGTTGATGACTGTGCTGGTAAACATGACCCATCTTCTGATCAGGGCCAACTACAACATTGCCAAAAAAGCTGTGTACAGGTGAGGGAGAGAAAATATATGAGTTCATCTATATAGTTGTACTGATTTTGTGCATATGTATAGTCATAGTGGCAGTATTCCTTAAGTTTTGCATTAATAATTTCTAGGAAAAAAAATTCTATTGAATTTTCTCAAAACAGATCTTGTCCCAAAAATATATTCATGTGGAATGTGTGGAAAAGGGCATTTGGTCATTTTAAAGATATCTGATAACAGAAACATTGTTTTCTACTTGAAAGGAATACTGCATAAAAGCCCTATTACAATGACTGCTTTGTTAGAGGGAATACCTCTGAAACTCTCAACAGTATGCTTATTTTGGTATGTGGCAAGTTAATCCATCACTGACTATTGAAAACCTGCCAGTAGAGATGCTGACTGTAGTTTCTTTTAATGTCTGTTTGTAGATGTTACTGGCACTCATCTCTAAGGCAGTGTGTGATAGGAAAATTGGGCTGGAATTGATTAACTGGTCACTCTATAGTCTCGAGCCAGCACTAGCAGTTATCCACATCAGACCTTACAGGTCTCTGTTTTACCTTTTATCTAAGATAAAAGAAAAAAGTCTTGTCGCTCTCAAGGGAATCGATTCCAATGCTTCATCACTGTTTGCTTCCTTAGCCTTACCTCATTTCCTAATTCCTTCTTCCTTATTTCCTAATTTGGTAGCACTTTATGTGAATAACATTGGGCTCGACACCAGATTTGCCTGTGCCTTTTTTGCCCTTGAGTATTGGTGATATTTATGTCCATTTAGAGATAGTGTGTCCATCTTTCTCAAATGGTTTTAAAGATTTAATTAAATTATTTTACCTGTGGCTGAGAAGATAGTCTTTGCTGCAAAATGCCATTGTTTATAGTGAGAGGTTTTGCTTTATTGTGTTGCGTGTAGCACCAATGAACTGGTGCTGTTTCTCACTACTTACTCATCTGAGATATGTGTCTGTTTTACACATGGTGCAGTAAAGCTATCTTATTTCAGGACAGCAACAGAAAGCTGCCCTACTCATGTACCTCTAATACCATGACAGAGGGGGAAGGTTTTGTTTAAACCTCTCCATAGGAGAAGAGACAATGGTAGTAAAACCAGTGATAACAGCAGGAGGGCACATCTACTCTGCTAATTGCAAATGCAATTGATAAGATTATGATCACAGTCCTTTCACAGCATGGATCTGTGCATGTTCCTTAGCTGTCCCTGCCAGGGAGCAGCTCTCAGCAATGTTTCTCCCCTAGAAGCAAACTATCCTGTTCAAACTCAATGATGTGATGTTTTCATGCTTGATCCTAGGCTGGACTCTGTGACCCTGGATACTGCAAATGCAAATGTTATAGATCTCTCTTCGGCACCAGATGTGGAATTCTGTGAATGTCCTCAGAGTTACACAGGAATATCCTGTGAGGTAACCTCCTGCAGTGTTATATGTATGCAAAATTATCTCCTACCTGAAAGGAGCTAGGTTTCAAAGGCAGACTGCCTTTAATTATACTGCCATAAAAGTATGTGTTCTGTGGTGAAGTGCTGTCTACTATACTGTACAGAGTACTGTAGATACTTCTTCCAGATACACTAAATGTGATTTTAAACTTATTTCTTGAATTCTATTTGGTGGCATTAAAATATGATGATACTTAGACTTTAGAACATCAGTGTTGCAGAGGGAACAGCTGTAAAAGCTCTGTAAAGTTGTTTTGATCTTACCTTACTCACTAAAAGCACTTTTCCTGTATCTGAATTGCATGCAGTTTATTTTTGTTTTATGTCATTAAGTTTATGGAGGCAATAAGGAATCTTAGCAGGGAGGAATGCTATCCTTTGGAAGATCCCACAAGGGTCAAATATGTCATGCAAAGTGGTGTCATATATCTGTGAGTAGAAGATTAGGGAGGCAGAGCACCATCTGCAGAGTAGAAGAAATTATTTTTACAAATAATTTTGGTATGAAACCTTGTACCATAGCATCATTAATGATTCTGCAGAGGAGGTAGAACATCTGGTTTTTATTGTCCCATAATAAAGAACTTCGCATATTCAGCTGCACAAAACTTAGTTTTCATGCCTTTAGGGGACAAATGGCTGAATCAAAGTTTTATGGAGTTAATTGTTATCCCCTTTGTTCAGTGCAAGTAAAAAACAACCACCAGAAAAAAACTGCAGTGACATCAATAGTGTTGAAAGAGAATTCAGTTACCACAGTGTGAATGAGTCAGATGGTGGGTGGTCAGAAGCGGGCTCTTTGAAAATGTTTTCATATGTGCTTTTAACATACATAGTGCTGCTCCTTTTTCCTCCTGGTTTCTTTTCAGTCCTGTCTCCCTGGGTACTATCGTGTAGATGGAATACTCTTTGGAGGTATTTGTCAACCCTGCAAATGCAATGGGCATGCAACTGAATGTGATATTCATGGTGTTTGCTTTGTAAGTCATCCTTCAAAGTGTATTGTGTTTCAAGCACCTATTTAGGGGAGCATTTTTGGCTGTGGGAGACAAGTTTGCAGTGTATGTAAATTTCAGTCTATGGGTACCAAACATTCCATTTTTTTTGCTTTTTATTGTCTATTTCAGAATAAGTTTTGGGGGGGGGGCATTAAAGTGTTCTTCAATAAAGAGTTTCTTTCAATTTATCGTCTCAAGTAGGGAATAATCAGAACTAAAATAAAAATGTCACCATATACTGGCTGATAAAAATCCTAACTTTGTTTGCTGCATGTGACAATAAAACTTTTCCTGCAAGGAACAAAATTAAGCAGTGTTTTGGGGGAATACCAGTTTTCTGATATATGTTCATTCTCCATGACTGACATCAGTGGAAATTACACATTACCTTCTGAAGAGAGAATTTAGCTCTCAAGATCTCTTCTGAAATTTAAAGGACACAGAAATAAAGTAGCTAAATACTAGTAATAAATATATAAGAAGTTTGTTACTCTAAAATGTAGGAAAGAAACAATTCAGATTTATTGTTATAACTTGGAAAAAAAAAACCCACTTAATTTCAAAGTTCTACTCCATTCTTCATGTCTTGAAGAATGGCTTCCTCTAATGTTATACTGCATGCAGAAGCAGACTCAAACAGGAATCCCTCAGGGGCTGGAAAAACATCAAGAGTAAGTAAAAGAAGATTTTTTTCCATGTCTTGCAGGCTTGTCAACACAACACAACAGGACCTTTCTGTGATCAGTGCTTGCCTGGCTTCTATGGAAATCCATCCCAAGGAACTTCTGAGGACTGCCAGCCCTGTGCATGTCCTCTGAGTTCTGCTGCGAATAAGTAAGCTGCTTATGTGAGATTTTCTTTCGCATCTTCAGCAAAATCAGAAAGTGAGATAATGAAAAAAATGATATGAAATCTGATGGAGAGAAAGACTTTTCCTCTCTCTCCATTTGGGTGTACCTTCTTGATAGAGTTTTTTCCAGGTAGACAAATGTATAGACAGCTAAGAGAGGCTGACTGAACTTGTGCAATTTGTACATGAAGTAACACTTTGAGCTGTCCTTGAGCCTGGCAGCAAAATCACTGTTATCTTTCATGTTGTTTCTGAAAACAACAGAAGGACAGAAGTGTTGCATATGAAAAAGAGGTCATTACAGAAATTGTACAGATTTGCTAGAAAGAGGTTTTTAGGAAGTTTTGGAGTCTTGCTTTCCTTTAAAATTAAAAGCCCTCAAGAATCTTGAGGTTTTAAAATGATATTTTATTTTTAAATATTCTGATGTTTGTAGCATCGATGTTGATTTAGAAAAATCTGCATTTACATGGTTAAACTGGTAGGTGCATGAACTTGAAGGGTGGATATTGAATGTTTGTGGAAGTCTTGTGATTCTGTGTATCAATATCAGCTGCCATAACTGTTGTTGATAGTTACAGTCCTACTTGCCAACTGAGTGAAGGAGGCGGAATTGTCTGTGACAACTGTCTTCCAGGTTATACTGGTTCTCAGTGTGAAAGGTATGTACACTGGCTTAGGGTAAAATATCTATATTATTGACATCACTAACTGTTCATCATCCTATTTGCCTTGAATTGTTCATACCACATGTACAGAATATTCCTAATAAGATTTTCCATCCCATTTTGTCTTTGCTTGTAATACAGAGATATTTTAGATAAAAATTTGATAGGAAATGCTCCATTGGGTGGGCAGTGTTTTACATGACTGCATTCCAGCTGATAAAGCTTTTAATCTCGGTGCAGGTGTGTTAATGGTTACTATGGAAATCCACTCATGCCTGGACAATCATGTGCTCCTTGTGAATGCAATGGCAATGTAAACCCTCAGGAAGATGGCCACTGTGATACCTTCACAGGGCAATGCCTGAAATGTCTGGGAAACACAGCAGGTCACCACTGTGAAAAGTGTGCTGATGGGTATTATGGGGATGCAGTGATTGAGAAAAACTGTCGTGGTAAGCTATTATTATTACTGTCAAAATTTAAAGAAAACAAAACCGGGATGTACATGTAGAATAGATGAGGAGATATGCAGCTTTGCTGAAAATGTTAACCTTCAAGTTGTGAGCTTGCAAGTACAGGTTGAAAACTGGGGTTGGGTTAGCCTCAGGAATGAATATTTTGTGCTAGGGACTGACACTTCATATTCCTCAAATATACTGGCTCGCTTGACACTGTCCTTCCAGTGACCTCTAGACATTTCCTACTTCTGAATGTTACATATAGGGCTGGAAGAAACAAACTTCTCAAATGTATCTGTTCACACAGGTTTGGGGTTTTTTTTATGTTTTAGCCCAAATATAAAGTAGAGATATTACCGTAGTATATTAACATCTGTGGGATATAAACAGGTGAAACACATATTGTATACCAAATTTGGAATTCTGTAGAATAATGCATATAGATAGACAGTAATAAAGTTTTTTAATTTGGTTTCTTTTTGTCTAAACATAAGCCTGTGCATGCCATGTGAATGGTTCTCTTTCGACCACTTGTCATCATGAAACAGGCTTCTGTCAGTGCAAATCAAATGTGATTGGAGAAAGATGTGATAAGTGCTTGGTAAGCATGTATTTACCTGTTCTTCATCTCTACTTTTTTTGTATCTTGGCCTTCCTGTTTATCTATTGATATCAAATAGAGCAGATACGCTATTCTAGAGAGAATATCATCAAATGTATTCAGGGGAGAGGGGACCTGTTACTGGAGTGGAGACCAAAGGTTTGTCTGCACGTGCTTTTGTAGTTGCAGATTGCTCTGCCTGTGCTCTTTGCAGATGTGAAGCTATGTAGTTGACTCAGCATCCTTCTGAATAGGGCTGTTCAGGCTAGTCTTGCATTCACTGACAATGTTGGCTTACAAAAGCCATGTTGGCATACAAAAAACCATGTGCTGCCATGTTGGCTTACAAAAAACCAAAACTGAACACTGCTAACACCCAAAGGGATCCTAACACTGTGCTTCTGCAAAATGAAGTCTCAGTGGGAATATCTGGAGAATGTGATTGATGGTAATAAATACATCATGGCTGAATGCCAAAAAAGGATTCTGCTAAAAGACAGGCCTGTTATAAGAACAAGTAGATATTTACTAGTGATTCAAAACAGCAGTTTCCAGCCTTTGCTAAGTGTAGAACTGCCTCAGTGACCAGAGCAGGAAATCTGTGCCCAGTTACAGCCCTTGTGCCAGCCCAGCTGAATGCCTTTCAATCCACATGTACTGTGGGTTACTGACCCTGCTCTATTCTGATCTTTCATTCACATTCACAGAAATCTCTGCTTGGTCAGTACAGTAAAATATCCTGGAACTGTAAAACATAAATCTCATTAATGAGATTAGAGGACCACGAGAGCATTTCAATGTTCACATCTTTACCCAAATGCATACTTGCGTATGGCTGGGAACAGTGAAGAGATAAGGCCAGGGAATCCTCTCACAGCAGTCACACACTGCTGATGAATATTCATGCAGGTCAGACAGCAGAGAAAGTAAACAAGAGAAAATAAGAGTGTACATTGTATTGTTTTCAAAAAATTATGAAATATAGTTCAAATGTATTTATTTCCTGTCCAACAGAATGGTTATTATGGCCTGTTTACTGGGCTTGGCTGCATTCCCTGCAACTGTAGTCAATTTGGCTCTGTCTCTGAGGACTGCAATCATGAAGGGCAGTGCCACTGTGTACCAGGAGTGGCTGGAGAAAAGTGTGATCGTTGTGCTCATGGCTTTCATATGTTCCAGGATGGTGGCTGCGCACGTAAGCTCTGATCCGTGATCCTTTCAGGGTTTCTCTGGAATTTCTTTCATCAATATATTTTCTGTTAAACTCTGTCAAAGGTCAGTTCTGATGACTGTATGGAAAAATCTGTAGAACAGTCTCCTAACACTTTGATTAAGCTAGGAAACAAAACATTTCTTTACTTACTGTGTGATTCCTTGTGAAAGGTTGTGACTAAGAAGTATCAACTCATAAAGGTTGTATGAGACAAATTACATCCTCAGTAGCTCCTTTGTCTCTTTTTTTGGTACAAAACTTTTTATTCCTTTAGACAGAATAAAACCTTTTTTTCTGCAATCATAAAAGCTAAGAGCTATTATTCTTACATACTTTTACCTTGGTTTTTTTTTTTTCATTTATTTCTTAAAAATATGTATTTTATTTTTATAAGATGTCGTTGACACTGTTTTCCCATCATCATGTGTACAAATTTTCATCATGATACAGGAGAAAATGTTAAATCAAATGGAGATTGTGCCATCGAAAACCCTAATTTATCATGTTAATAAGATGCCCTTTTCAAAAGTATAGCTAAAGGAATGCTTACCTTTTCTCCAACCTGACAGAAACATTTTTCTCATGCAGGAATATGAAATCTGCAGTGAGATTATGTGAAAGGATTATGTGTTTGAACACATACTATCTCTTTATTAAGAATCAAAGATCCCTTAAATACTTTTAACCATTTCAGTCTTGAAAATTTTGTAGATGTTATTAAAGCAATTAATAAAACCACTTCTCTGAACTTCTGATTTTTAGCAAGAATTGCATTGGATTCCATAAATAGACAAGTGCTTCATGCAGCAATTAGTTATTAAAGAATAGTTATCCATCCCTATTATTCACTAATTGGTTCTCGAAAAATATTAATTCCTGTGATTAATCCTTGCACCTGCTTGAGAACATTATCATATCTCCTGATGAGTTTTTTGTCCTTAATAATAGATTTTTTTCTTACAAACTTACTCTTCTCCACAATAATTTCATTTAGCTTTACTGACTCACCTCTAGAAATGCCACACTGCTTTTTAAATCACCAAACGGGCTATGTTAAGAAGAAATAATGGGCTCTTAATAAAAAGATGAGCTGTCACTGTGTTCATAGTTTGTTTCTCAGTGACTAGGGGTGACAAGGAGTGTGTAGTGGAATGGATAAACTATACTGCATGCTTAAAAAAAGACTATCAGTGGTATCTGTAGCTAAAGCAAAGATAAAATTAATTACTTGGTCCTACTTCTCTTGCAGCCTGTGACTGTGCTCATACTCAGAACAACTGTAATGCTGATTCTGGCCAATGCATTTGTCCCCCTCACACTCAGGGACCAAAATGTGAACTCTGTGAAGAATATCACTGGGGACTCTCTCCTAAATTTGGCTGCAAGGTATGTTAAGCTGGCCAAAAAGCCATGGCTGTTCAAAACAATTTTCCTTATACTAATGTCAGAATTGGAATCTTGTTTTGAGAACCTTCCTGTTTATTCTCCATCTCAAAGTGTTAGGGCAACATGCTTACATTAAAAAAATCAGACTATAAAGTGTTTATTGAAGAACCTTCCAAGGAAGCTGTCTTTGAAAATAATGATCAGAGTGCCTGTTCTGGATAGGTATGTAGATCATATTAAAATTTTGAAGTGTGTATTCTTATTTTCACGTGCTTTGTGGTATGAAATCATATTCATAGCAACAACTGGCAACAGGGAACATAGTCTCTGTGCTAATCAAGGAGTGATATTATGATTTTAAGAACAATGAAATTTAGCTTATTGGGAAAGTCATTGCATGTTCTTGTTCTAAATATTTAAAATTAAAATGGTATAAGGGAACTCCCATTACATCAGCTTAATATTTATGTTTAAGCAGTAAAATGCCAACTCAGTGCAGATTTATGGAGTAGCAACCATTTACGCAATTAGGTTCATGCACTAAATTCCTGACAGATAATGGCATTGGGCCAATATTTATTTTATAACTTGTGAGATTTTAAAAAGCCTCAAAATTACAAGACTGTAATGGCTAATTTCAATTGAGAAACCACAAATATAATCAACTTGACAAGGTCTGTCATTATATGCAGTAAGTACTTGACAAGTACAAGTATCAGCCAAATTGTTTTTTCTCTCTTTAATTTTTTAAACTAAGGATGATAAAACAGTCCTATAATATCTCTTCAGGGTTTATATTCTTAGTGGTTTAAAGAAACTTACTTGACATCCATTCTTTAACCCACTGCTTTGTCAGCTACCGGCTACTCTTATTCTTTTCCTGGTGTTCTGCAAATTCAGTATGCTAAAACCTGTGCATTTCCATGTAAGTATTCCTTTCATGGAGTGATTCCCCAGCACTTGTCAATGGTCAAGTTGAGTTAAGTATGTAACTGCTCACTTCCACTAAGTTGTTTAGCGTTCCTGTTGGTTACAGCATTGCAGTAATAAACCCAAATTACTCTAAGGTATTTTAGTTACTTTCTTGATGCAATAAACAGTACTGTGATCTGCAGGTAAAATCCCAACTGAGGCTTTCCTGGGCTGAATAGTCAGCTGTGGAAGGTTGAGATCCAGTGCAATGTCTGCTGGCAAACCCTGGAAAGGCTCTTGCATGCTCTTTGCATGGGTGAAATGGGATTGATGCTATCAGAAACCCAGCTTGTTTGGTTTTGCAACACAGACTGCATTAGTGGGATGCTTCATCTGGCTCCATTTCTTACTGTTTTCTTGGTATTTAGCAGCAAATCTGGATGTGTTGATGAAGCAGAGCTATAGTCATGTTTCGCTTACTATCTTTTTCAAGTATGCTGCAGCACAGTTAATTGTACCTTTGAGTCTTTATTTATCTTTATCACATATAGGTAGAGATTGAAGTACACATAAATTATTTCTGTTATTATGATTCCTAAAATAGGGTTTAATATTCAGAGCTGTAGACCTTTAGACAAGTTGCCAACTTGTTTGTTTGGTCAGAAAGTGTATTAGACTAGGCAGCGCAGTACCAAGTGTTTGCTGCTAGAGTAAAATCTGCTTAATACAAGGAATGCTAACAGTGAACAGCAAACTTGTGAAGAATGCTAAAGGATATATAGTGATGCTAATAGATTTTGTGGGTCTTTGTGTAGAGTGCTTTACAAAGTAAGGCTTTGCATCTCAAATGATGAGATTATGAGGAAAGAAGACTGGGGGAAAATGCTTATAGTCAGGTGATGAAAGATGGAATGTACTTTCTGCCTGCACTGTTAGAAATAACTACAGGGCAAAATTGGACTTGTTAGGTAATGACAGGTATGAAATTAAGACTGAAGATTAGATCCAGTCTGCTTCAAAAAAGAATGACAAATTAGGTACATCCACTTTGCATATTTGTAATAGCAGGTTCATATTACTGCCTGCATAACGGATGTTGGGCTCTGCTAGAGAGCAGTATTCCTTTAGTAGTGAGCTGCAGTGTGTGCTGAGCTTCCCACCTTTGGATACAATGAGTTTCTTGGTTCCTTATCAAATAGTAAATGAAGTTTGAGCAGGATGTACACAATATTAATACTTCTTGGATCTTAAAAGAATGTCAGTATTAAGATTTTTCTATCATATTCATAAAATTGTTGTCCTTACAGATTTATTTCATGTGACAATTATATAACATTATTTTAATTTACTTACTGTACTCAATAAATAGAATTTTAAATAAAATTTTCAGATTTCTTTTTTTTCTGGAACAGGTTCCTTCAACTCCTTTGATTCCCAACCCAGATGTGGATCAGCAATGCTTCTTACTTTTAGCCGTCCACTTTTTACTGGAAATGCAGTTCTTTGCTCAAATACAAACTAAACAACCCCATTTCTATGTGGAAATTCTTCCCTTTTATTATTGTGTAGTAGTTGTTAACAAACATAGAGTTTTAAGAGCTGCTCTAATTTTCCTGTGGTGTTTCTGTTGTAACAATATTGTTTTTAAAGATCTGCTATTTATGAACAATTATTCTCTTCATCTAAGGCTTGCAACTGCAGCAACACTGGTTCAGCCAATCTCCAGTGTGATGTCTTGACGGGTCAGTGCCCGTGCAAAGTTGAATATGTAGGACAAGACTGTTCCAGGTGTGCATTAGGCTACAGGGACTACCCAGACTGTGTTGCCTGCGACTGTGATTTGAGTGGAACCAAAGCAGAGATGTGTGATGACACTGAAGGACTTTGTGCTTGTGAAGAAGAAACAGGCATCTGTACCTGCAAGGTAATGAAGTGTTTAGACCCTTTTGGAATAGCACTGGGGTTTTCTGGACATTTAGTACATAAAGGTCATGGAGGTTATAGAGCTGAAGGGGCTTCAGAAGGCAATCTGCATCCTTTCTTTGAGACGTTTTTGAGTATACCTCTATCATCCCTAAAGGGTTTTCTGTGTCAGTGCTGAACAGGTCATATATTTCTACATTGAGCTACGAAATACTATGCCTTGATAGTCTGGAAATATATTGCTGCAGGAGTTTTTCTGTCTTGAATGGTAAAGTTTAGCTGCTAATTTTTGCTAGAAATTCAAATAGTTTAGTTTCAGAGTTCTGGGTTTGTTTTTTGTTTGTGGTTTCTTTTTAAACAACATTGGCAAATAATTGAAAAAATAATGCATTACATAGTAAAACAAAATAGATACAATAATTGACTTCCTGTTTATATAATTTACATAGCAACTAGTTTTTGTTCCAAAAAGAACAGTCTTTCATTCAGCTAGCAAAGTAACATGAGTGTGCTGTTATGTTCTTTTTATTTCCTCCAGGAAAATGTATTTGGTCTACAATGCAGTGAGTGTAAGCCTGGAACTTTTGCTTTGTCTGCCAACAATGCAGTAGGTTGTACTCCGTGCTTCTGTTTTGGGATGTCCACATTTTGTTCAGAACTAGAAGATCATGTGAGAATTCCTGTAAGTAAAGTGACATAAATATACAGAAACTGGTGTTATCCTCATGTTAGGTACCACGCTGGTGTGCCTGAGGTTGCATAGATTTCATGAACTGGGCTGAATGTAATTGGCTACTTTATGGAGGCAGTGGCATATGGTAGAACAAAAAAAGAAAGTAAATGATGAATGATCATAGTCTTATTTCTGAAACCTGTGTTTCACTCTTCGCTTTTAACAAAAAAAAATACCAAACATGTTTCCTGAGCTTTTTTTTGGGGAATTTATTACTCTAAGGTGGACTATTGACTATCTCAGAACAGAGTGTTAAACAGCGTATTATACGGAGATAGACTTTTTGTTTTTGTTAACAAATCTATTGCTCCTTGTGTTGCAGATAACCTTAACTCCGGATCAGTCCATTCTGCATGTAGTAGCTCAAAGTAACCTGACTGGAACAGTCGAAGGAGTATTTTCACAATTTCCTGATGTTTTACTGGATGCTACCATAGTCAGAAAATACTTAAATACAGAAACATTTTACTGGAGGTTACCAGAGCAGTTTCAGGGAGACCAAGTAAGATGACAATTTCTTTATTGTCTAATAGTCACACCTTTATTGTATAATAGTCACTTTTCCTGCCTTAATTCTATTCTTGTAGCTCACAATATTATAATGTTCAGTGGCTGAACTTATTTATAGCAAGCACAAACAGTGTGTTTGCATTACCCTTTCCTAATGAGGTTTTTCTTGACCCTGTAAATCAGTAACACTCATATTTAATTAACATATTACTGTTCAGAGATTGTATAGGGGAAAGAGTGATGTATACAAATTTGCTTTAGAAACCTGAGTTTTCAGCCTTGATGCTAGATATATATTTTGGAATCTCTTGCTTAGGAATTAAATGAATGTTGAATGCACACTTGGAAAGGGCCTAAAAGAAGAAACTATGAAATACACATTTAACCTTGGTGCAGAAACTGCTGAGTTGAAGTCAGTTTTCATGTTTTATTGCCAATTCTTCAAAGAACTGTCAGTTTTCAAGTTTTCCGATGATGTTAAAATATTTTCAGATAGTAGCTCTAACCTTGGAGTAAAAAAATAGTAACATTTTTTTATCAAAACAGCTCATGGCCTATGGAGGGAAGCTGAGATATACTGTTGCTTTTTATGCTTTGGATGGCTTTGGAGCCTCAAATTTTGAGCCACAGATTCTAATGAAAGGAGGTCACACCAGCAAGTTGGTCATCTATGTAGACATCCCTTCTCCAGAAAATGGAGTAAGAACTGACAAGGAGGTAGAAATGAAGGAGGTAAGCCAAAACACTGGCATGGAAATATTTCCTTCTGTGAACTTCGTATAAAAACTGGGCGTGGAAGTTGAGTGCATTGAAGGAGAGAAGAAATGACGTAAGACTAGGTCTTGTTCTAACACAGAGCAAGATTTCGACTTTCTGGGACCTAAGGTTTAGACAGAATCACTGTGACAGCATTTTTGAAAGAAACACATAAGGAGAAACCTTTTATGTAACATCATTACCTCAAAGTGAGCTTGAAAACTCATGGTTTTAATGAGTTATGTTTTCCTAGGATTCTTGGAAGTATTTTAACTCTGTGTCTGATGAGCCTGTCTTACGTTCTGACTTCATATCTGTGCTAAGCAATATTGAATACATCCTTATCAAGGCATCTTATGGCCAAGGATTACAGCAAAGCAGGTAAAGCAATCTCTGATTGCATTTACTTACTCTATTTCATTTACTGTAATTTAACCTAGAAGTGGTCCCAACTGAGCTATACAGTAAAGGTTTAACTCATAATAGAGAAATGTCCAATTTCCTATTTACGACTTTCATTCTCCCTCTGATAGAAAACATTTATGACTTTTAATGTCAGTAGAATCCCTCTTTAATTCTTTCTGTGAAACTGTAACTGTCTCTGTGGCTTACTTTGATAGAAAGCCCACAAAGAAGCAGGAGCCTTACAAGCTGCTGCAGTGTTCTGCAGGATGTGTGTTATAGTTAGATATTTTCCAAATTATTTCTTTCCCATTTTATTTTTATAAATATTGAAATTTTTTGAGTACTGATTTTTTTTGAATTTTTTTCTTTTTTCAATTAGAACATGTTTCCCTGGGTTGTAGGGTTTGTACCAATCTAGGCCTCTCCTGTAGCTTTATGCACTGGGCAGTAGTAGTAAAATATTTCCACTAGAAATGTAGCATTTTATCTGCCATTTTGAACAGAACTAGGTTATTAATGAGAAGGAGGAGATGGGATATGGACATCACATCTGTCAATGTGGTAACTAACAAGACAAGCAGAGATGCATCCAATGAAAATACAATATCTGAATTGCCTTCACAGCTGTGAAGAAGTGTGTTTCCGCCTCAAGATTTGGGCTTATTTTTGATTCACATGCCCTCAACTGTGTTTTTGCTAACTGTCCAAAAATATGTAGGACAAATGTATTTCTTTCTGTTTAGTGTTTCTAAGGCGAAAATACGTAGTCTTGTGTGGTGGGCTTGTTAAGTTATGCAGACCAATGGGAATCAACCTATATTACTTTGAAATACATCTGATTTGTTCGTTGTAGGTCCTGAAATTTCATACATAAGTCAAGAACCTTCAGATTTTATTGAGATATTTGCATGGGGAAAAGGAGACCATGAGGGATTATGTATAGCAGCCCTGACCTTGAAACATAAAAATGTTTGAATCTCAGTTTTGGTGCTAGAACTTCTCTAGATGTTTACACTCTCTTCTGCATATGTCTTGTAGAATTGCAAATATCTCAATGGAAATTGCAGTGAAGTTTGAAGAAATGCATCTAGGCAGAGCTAGAGCTCGTCTTGTAGAGCAATGTAGATGTCCTACTGGTTATGCTGGATTGTCCTGTCAGGTACAGAATCCTTGATTCCTTTTTGTGCGTCTAATAGTGAGATAATTTAAACATTTAGTTAAATGGCTTTTCAAATTGTTTGTAACTGTTGGTAGGTGTGATCATATATTTGTTTTCTTTTATTCCCCTTACAAATAGAGCTGTGCTCCAGGATACTATAGGGGAAAGCATACAGAACTCCGTGTAAAAGAGCTTCACACTCTGATAGCACCATGTGTGCCATGTCAGTGCCACAACCACAGTGATACTTGTGATCCTGAAACTGGAAAGTGCTTGGTATGTAAAATCTATACATTATTCTGTTGGCTTCACCTGGGCACACAATAGTGGTAACCTATGGAAGGAGTTTCTGGGATAACTGTATGGCTGTAGTATTACAGAATTTTCCCCCCAACTCTGAAAACTGGAAAATCTTGAGTAGTATTTTCCTTGGGGTCCATTCAGGAAAATTATCAAGTTTTTTGGGCACTAACATCTTCAAAATAATGAATTATTTTAGTTTTAGTTGTACTTCAAAAGTAACTTATATACCAGTTTAGTTTGTCAGTTTTTCTGTGAGACTTCTTGGGCTTCTGTCCCTCATCTGGCCAAGGACTGCTTAGTCACGCAATAAAGAAGTAAAGGAGGTAGTAAGCCATACCACGCCACAGACTAGGTCAAAGTCAAATTCTTTGCTTCTCAGGAAGAGAATCCTCTGCGTAGCTTTAACTGAGGCTTTTTAAACTCCCAGAGACTAAATTAGTATAAGAATATGCTTTAGCCAAGTTATTTTACTCATTTCTTTTATTTTATCCTAAAGATTGCAAAGAGGGGCTACATCTGACTAGCGCATTGCTTGTTACTTGTGGGCTGACAGCCCTGTGAACAGCAAATTTTCAGCTAACCACATAAGGCACATTAAGTCTGTACTCTGGTATGGCTTAATATTCTTTCCTAAAGTTTTTTCAGTTGCTTTGTTTTTCCAGTAGTGAGTTGGTCAGTTCAGAGTCAGCATCTGCTGAATTTATTCTTGAAGTCGATTTTTAAAGTGAGTTTCCTTTGTCCTTCAGGCTTTTGTAAACCATTCTTTCGCTTTCAGATTTGTCCTAAAGTATGTATCTCATGATTAAGAATTGTGGTTCTCATTTCTACAAGGCAAAACCACAGGTCTACCGCACTAGTGAATACTAATCATTCTCAGACAAGTCTCCTACGTATTGGGATTACTACTTAGACATTACTGCTACACTCTACTAGTGTAGAGAAAAGAAATGGTTTTCACCTCTGATTTCTCCTCCCCATGCAATAGGAGGCTGCATTGCTATTGCTTACTCTCTTCAACTAACCTTTAAAATATACACAATAGCAAGAATAGGAATCAAAAAGTAGGAAAAAAGGATAAACTGAATTTTATTCACTTAGAGGCCTAGTCAGTTTAATTATGTTGATAATACCAATTTAGTGTTTTAATATTAATAGCACTGGCTGTTGATCAGTAATGATGTCAAATTAAACTGTGATCCTAACTGTGGATGGTCCTAGGTTTATAGCATTCAAATACATTTGCTGAAAACTTAAAAGCTATATTTTTCATTCAGGTAATCTGTTTAATTTTTCCATCAGTTGTTTTTTTGGTTTTTGTGGGGTTTTTTTTGAAGGGGGGGAGTGTTTGTTTTTTGAGGATTTTTGCTTTGTACTGTGGTTTCCTGGCCTGAATTGGATTAATAGAGGCAGAAATATATAAACCTTAATGAAAATTTAGAAAAGGAATCAGGTCAGCTTGCCTGAGGGGGTGTTCAGATACGAGAAAATATGCTGGCATTCTGCTTATTTTTGCATAAAAGGCTCCTCCACTCAGAGAATGCTGACCAATGGCTAGTGACATTTAGAGTTGATTGTTGGAAACTGTATACATTTATTGATTGGAGGGAAGATAAAGTTCCTCTTGTTTGCTGTTGTTTTAAATTGTCTGAATTCCTTTTTGTGTATCAGAACTGCAGAGATAACACAGTTGGTGATTACTGCAGTGCTTGTGCCCCAGGCTACTATGGGAAAGTAATTGGATCCATGAACGACTGCTCTCTTTGTGCCTGTCCCAGAGCCAACCCTGTTAGGTAACCAGAACTTATTAAATCCAATGTACGTTTTAGCAGCCTGGATTTCTTGTGCTGTATGTCCCATCTTCTACTCCTACTATGCTACAACAGCAGGAGTTATCATTACATATCCTTAATTTTTAGGCATTTGAAAGCTACCTATTTTAGTAAACGGAGCTTATATTCTAAGTTGTTCACAGCTAGTGGTAACTCTGTGAGGTTTTAAAATAAAAAGGTTAACTGATAGATAAGGCTTTTTTTTTTTTTCTCTAAGAGTAGATCAGCCACATAGAATGTTTTACAGACAGTGAAGTTGCTTTGACGTGTTAAGTTCAAATGTGGGTCTCTTTCTTCATTCAGAAAACAATGCTTTTGTGTTTACAAAGTTTCAGGTCATCTGCATTTAATTCAGGAGCTTTTCATGAGATCAGTCATAGGGGAAGAACAAGTACTGTTCTGTTCAAAATTCTGTATCTGTTTGTTTGGTAGAGAAACAGTTAACCTCATATTTTGAAAATAAAAATGCTGTGCAGGCTGATTTTTTTTTTTTTTTTTTTTCTCCAGAAGCCTGAAAAAGGCATTTGTTGTTTGCTTTTGGATAATTGAATTAGAGTAAGAGTCTGGCAACTCTGATGCTCTCATGCAAGTCTCAGTTAGATGCATGCAATGGCATAGATCATGCAGCATCCGTTTTTCATTGTCTCATCTTTTAAAAGGAAGGGCATGAGGTACTTTAGCATATTGTACAGTAATGAAGTCACTTTGGGAAGGCAAAC
Source organism: Psittacus erithacus (assembly GCA_009867235.2). Classification (NCBI taxonomy): domain Eukaryota; kingdom Metazoa; phylum Chordata; class Aves; order Psittaciformes; family Psittacidae; genus Psittacus; species Psittacus erithacus. The sequence goes on from WYDI02039768.1 coordinate 20,107, forward strand.
TTTTTAATAAATAAAGTACATATTCTAGAGCACTGCATCAGATCGAGCAGAGGATGCTGCTGCTTACAGTGTTTAACCTGTGTCTGAAGGTCTTCCATTCATGTGCTAGCCAGTATTTGTTTATTGTTCCTCCAGTTTTAGTCCCACTTGTGTCCTGAAAGATGTTCAGGATTACCACTGTGATGCTTGTCTGCCAGGATATGAAGGACAGTATTGTGAAAGGTAAGTTACATATGATGTCCCCATTTATTCCCAGCTTCCAAGGACAGTTTGATTAATATGAGTCACAAATCCATGGGCCTCAATGGGATGCATCCATGAGTGCTGAAGGAGCTGGCAGATGCAGTTGCTAAGCCAGTCTCCATCATGTTTGAAATGTCATGGAGAACAGGAGAGGTGCTCAAGGACTGGAGGAAAGCCACTGTCACTCCACTCCTCAAAAAGAGCAAGGAGGAGGACCCAAGAAACTTTGGAGGATGGGAAGAGGTGGTCTCTAATTTTCTCCAATTTCCCCCAGTGTTCATGAATAAATATATGAATGAGTGCTCAAGGACTTAGAATGATTTGTTAGTTACTATTTGTCATGGGTTCAGCAGTAGCAGTCATTTTTTCTGCTTCTTAGTGGCTGGTGCAGCACTGTGTTTCTAACTTTC